>OW121815.1:31375265-31554258 GCA_933228935.1 Pemphredon lugubris
GATAGGTCGATAGTCGAGTCGATAGTCGATAGTCGATAGTCGAGTCGATAGTCGATAGTCGATAGTCGAGTCGATAGTCGATAGTCGAGTCGATAGTCGAGTCGATAGTCGATAGTCGAGTCGATAGTCGATAGTCGAGTCGATAGTCGAGTCGATAGTCGAAGTCGATAGTCGAGTCGATAGTCGAATAGTCGAGTCGATAGTCGATAGTCGATAGTCGAGGCGATAGTCGATAGTCGAGTCGATAGTCGAGTCGATAGTCGATAGTCGAGTCGATAGTTGATAGTCGAGTCGATAGTCGATAGTCGAGTCGATAGTCGATAGTCGAGTCGATAGTCGATAGTCGAGTCGATAGTCGAGTCGATAGTCGATAGTCGAGTCGATAGTCGATAGTCGATAATCGAGTCGATAGTCGAGTCGATAGTCGATAGTCGAGTCGATAGTCGATAGTCGAGTCGATAGTCGATAGTCGAGTCGATAGTCGATAGTCGAGTCGATAGTCGATAGTCGAGTCAATAGTCGATAGTCGAGTCGATAGTCGATAGCGAGTCGATAGTCGATAGTCGAGTCGATAGTCGATAGTCGAGTCGATAGTCGATATTCGATAGTCGATAGTCGAGTCGATAGTCGAGTCGATAGTCGAGTCGATAGTCGATAGTCGAGTCGATCGATAGTCGATAGTCGATAGTCGATAGTCGAGTCGATAGTCGATAGTCGATAGTCGAGTCGATAGTCGATAGTCGAGTCGATAGTCGATAAGTCGAGTCGATAGTCGAGTCGATAGTCGAGTCGATAGTCGATAGTCGATAGTCGAGTCGATAGTCGATAGTCGAGTCGATAGTCGATAGTCGAGTCGATAGTCGATAGTCGATAGTCGATAGTCGAGTCGATAGTCGATAGTCGAGTCGATAGTCGATAGTCGAGTCGATAGTCGATAGTCGAAGTCGAGTCGATAGTCGAGTCGATAGTCGATAGTCGAGTCGATAGTCGATAGTCGAGTCGATAGTCGATAGTCGAGGCGATAGTCGATAGTCGAGTCGATAGTCGAGTCGATAGTCGATAGTCGAGTCGATAGTCGATAGTCGAGTCGATAGTCGATAGTCGAGTCGATAGTCGATAGTCGATAGTCGAGTCGATAGTCGATAGTCGATAGTCGAGTCGATAGTCGATAGTCGAGTCGATAGTCGATAGTCGAGTCGATAGTCGATAGTCGAGTCGATAGTCGATAGTCGAGTCGATAGTCGAGTCGATAGTCGAGTCGTAGTCGATAGTCGATAGTCGAGTCGATAGTCGATAGTCGATAGTCGAGTCGATAGTCGAGTCGATAGTCGATAGTCGAGTCGATAGTCGATAGTCGAGTCGATAGTCGGTCGATAGTCGAGTCGATAGTCGATAGTCGAGTCGATAGTCGATAGTCGAGTCGATAGTCGATAGTCGAGTCGATAGTCGATAGTCGAGTCGATAGTCGAGTCGATAGTCGAGTCGATAGTCGATAGTCGAGTCGATAGTCGAGTCGATAGTCGATAGTCGAGTCGATAGTCGATAGTCGATAGTCGAGTCGATAGTCGAGTCGATAGTCGAGTCGATAGTCGATAGTCGATAGTCGAGTCGATAGTCGATAGTCGATAGTCGAGTCGATAGTCGATAGTCGATAGTCGAGTCGATAGTCGATAGTCGAGTCGATAGTCGAGTCGATAGTCGATAGTCGAGTCGATAGTCGATAGTCGAGTCGATAGTCGAGTCGATAGTCGAGTCGATAGTCGAGTCGATAGTCGATAGTCGAGTCGATAGTCGATAGTCGATAGTCGAGTCGATAGTCGATAGTCGAGTCGATAGTCGAGTCGATAGTCGATAGTCGAGTCGATAGTCGATAGTCGAGTCGATAGTCGATAGTCGAGTCGATAGTCGATAGTCGAGTCGATAGTCGAAGAGTCGATAGTCGATAGTCGAGTCGATAGTCGATAGTCGAGTCGATAGTCGATAGTCGATAGTCGAGTCGATAGTCGAGTCGATAGTCGATAGTCGAGTCGATAGTCGATAGTCGAGTCGATAGTCGAGTCGATAGTCGAGTCGATAGTCGATAGTCGAGTCGATAGTCGATAGTCGAGTCAGATAGTCGATAGTCGAGTCGATAGTCGATAGGCGAGTCGATAGTCGATAGTCGAGTCGATAGTCGATAGTCGAGTCGATAGTCGATAGTCGAGTCGATAGTCGAGTCGATAGTCGAGTCGATAGTCGATAGTCGATAGTCGAGTCGATAGTCGATAGTCGATAGTCGATAGTCGAGTCGATAGTCGATAGTCGATAGTCGAGTCGATAGTCGATAGTCGAGTCGATAGTCGATAATCGAGTCGATAGTCGAGTCGATAGTCGAGTCGATAGTCGATAGTCGAGTCGATAGTCGATAGTCGATAGTCGAGTCGATAGTCGATAGTCGAGTCGATAGTCGATAGTCGAGTCGATAGTCGATAGTCGAGTCGATAGTCGAGGTCGATAGTCGATAGTCGAGTCGATAGTCGATAGTCGAGTCGATAGTCGATAGTCGAGTCGATAGTCGATAGTCGATAGTCGAGTCGATAGTCGAGTCGATAGTCGATAGTCGAGTCGATAGTCGATAGTCGAGTCGATAGTCGATAGTCGATAGTCGAGGCGATAGTCGATAGTCGAGTCGATAGTCGAGTCGATAGTCGATAGTCGAGTCGATAGTCGATAGTCGAGTCGATAGTCGATAGTAGAGTCGATAGTCGATAGTCGAGTCGATAGTCGATAGTCGAGTCGATAGTCGATAGTCGAGTCGATAGTCGATAGTCGATAGTCGAGTCGATAGTCGAGTCGATAGTCGAGTCGATAGTCGAGTCGATAGTCGAGTCGATAGTCGATAGTCGATAGTCGAGGCGATAGTCGATAGTCGAGTCGATAGTCGAGTCGATAGTCGATAGTCGAGTCGATAGTTGATAGTCGAGTCGATAGTCGATAGTCGAGTCGATAGTCGATAGTCGAGTCGATAGTCGATAATCGAGTCGATAGTCGATAGTCGAGTCGATAGTCGATAGTCGAGTCGATAGTCGATAGTCGATAATCGAGTCGATAGTCGAGTCGATAGTCGATAGTCGAGTCGATAGTCGATAGTCGAGTCGATAGTCGATAGTCGAGTCGATAGTCGATAGTCGAGTCGATAGTCGATAGTCGAGTCGATAGTCGATAGTCGAGTCAATAGTCGATAGTCGAGTCGATAGTCGATAGGCGAGTCGATAGTCGCTAGTCGAGTCGATAGTCGATAGTCGAGTCGATAGTCGATAGTCGAGTCGATAGTCGATAGTCGAGTCGATAGTCGATTCGATAGTCGAGTCGATAGTCGAGTCGATAGTCGATAGTCGAGTCGATAGTCGAGTCGATAGTCCATAGTCGAGTCGATAGTCGATAGTCGAGTCGATAGTCGAGTCGATAGTCGAGTCGATAGTCGAGTCGATAGTCGAGTCGATAGTCGAGTCGATAGTCGAGTCGATAGTCGATAGTCGAGTCGATAGTCGATAGTCGATAGTCGAGGCGATAGTCGATAGTCGAGTCGATAGTCGATAGTCGAGTCGATAGTCGAGTCGATAGTCGATAGTCGAGTCGATAGTCGATAGTCGAGTCGATAGTCGATAGTAGAGTCGATAGTCGATAGTCGAGTCGATAGTCGATAGTCGAGTCGATAGTCGATAGTCGAGTCGATGGTCGATAGTCGAGTCGATAGTCGATAGTCGAGTCGATAGTCGATAGTCGAGTCGATAGTCGATAGTCGAGTCGATAGTCGATAGTCGAGTCGATAGTCGATAGTCGAGTCGATAGTCGATAGTCGAGTCGATAGTCGATAGGCGAGTCGATAGTCGATAGTCGAGTCGATAGTCGATAGTCGAGTCGATAGTCGAGTCGATAGTCGATAGTCGAGTCGATAGTCGATAGTCGAGTCGATAGTCGATAGTCGATAGTCGAGTCGATAGTCGAGTCGATAGTCGAGTCGATAGTCGATAGTCGATAGTCGAGTCGATAGTCGATAGTCGATAGTCGAGTCGATAGTCGATAGTCGAGTCGATAGTCGATAGTCGAGTCGATAGTCGAGTCGATAGTCGATAGTCGATAGTCGAGTCGATAGTCGATAGTCGATAGTCGAGTCGATAGTCGATAGTCGATAGTCGAGTCGATAGTCGATAGTCGAGTCGATAGTCGATAGTCGAGTCGATAGTCGATAGTCGAGTCGATAGTCGATAATCGAGTCGATAGTCGAGTCGATAGTCGAGTCGATAGTCGATAGTCGAGTCGATAGTCGATAGTCGATAGTCGAGTCGATAGTCGATAGTCGAGTCGATAGTCGATAGTCGAGTCGATAGTCGATAGTCGAGTCGATAGTCGAATCGATAGTCGATAGTCGAGTCGATAGTCGATAGTCGAGTCGATAGTCGATAGTCGATAGTCGAGTCGATAGTCGAGTCGATAGTCGATAGTCGAGTCGATAGTCGATAGTCGAGTCGATAGTCGATAGTCGAGTCGATAGTCGATAGTCGATAGTCGAGGCGATAGTCGATAGTCGAGTCGATAGTCGATAGTCGATAGTCGAGTCGATAGTCGATAGTCGATAGTCGAGTCGATAGTCGATAGTCGATAGTCGAGTCGATAGTCGATAGTCGAGTCGATAGTCGATAGTCGAGTCGATAGTCGATAATCGAGTCGATAGTCGAGTCGATAGTCGAGTCGATAGTCGATAGTCGAGTCGATAGTCGATAGTCGATAGTCGAGTCGATAGTCGATAGTCGAGTCGATAGTCGATAGTCGAGTCGATAGTCGAATCGATAGTCGATAGTCGAGTCGATAGTCGATAGTCGAGTCGATAGTCGATAGTCGATAGTCGAGTCGATAGTCGAGTCGATAGTCGATAGTCGAGTCGATAGTCGATAGTCGAGTCGATAGTCGATAGTCGATAGTCGAGGCGATAGTCGATAGTCGAGTCGATAGTCGAGTCGATAGTCGATAGTCGAGTCGATAGTCGATAGTCGAGTCGATAGTCGATAGTAGAGTCGATAGTCGATAGTCGAGTCGATAGTCGATAGTCGAGTCGATAGTCGATAGTCGAGTCGATGGTCGATAGTCGAGTCGATAGTCGCTAGTCGAGTCGATAGTCGGTAGTCGAGTCGATAGTCGATAGTCGAGTCGATAGTCGATAGTCGAGTCGATAGTCGATAGTCGAGTCGATAGTCGATAGTCGAGTCGATAGTCGAGTCGATAGTCGATAGTCGAGTCGATAGTCGATAGTCGAGTCGATAGTCGAGTCGATAGTCGATAGTCGAGTCGATAGTCGATAGTCGAGTCGATTGTCGATAGGCGAGTCGATAGTCGATAGTCGAGTCGATAGTCGATAGTCGAGTCGATAGTCGATAGTCGAGTCGATAGTCGAATCGATAGTCGATAGTCGAGTCGATAGTCGATAGTCGATAGTCGAGTCGATAGTCGAGTCGATAGTCGAGTCGATAGTCGATAGTCGATAGTCGAGTCGATAGTCGATAGTCGATAGTCGAGTCGATAGTCGATAGTCGAGTCGATAGTCGATAGTCGAGTCGATAGTCGAGTCGATAGTCGATAATCGAGTCGATAGTCGAGTCGATAGACGAGTCGATAGTCGAGTCGATAGTCGAGTCGATAGTCGAGTCGATAGTCGATAGTCGAGTCGATAGTCGATAATCGAGTCGATAGTCGAGTCGATAGTCGAGTCGATAGTCGATAGTCGAGTCGATAGTCGATGGTCGAGTCGATAGTCGATAATCGAGTCGATAGTCGATAGTCGAGTCGATAGTCGATAGTCGAGTCGATAGTCGATAGTCGAGTCGATAGTCGATAGTCGAGTCGATAGTCGATAGTCGAGTCGATAGTCGAATCGATAGTCGATAGTCGATAGTCGATAGTCGAGTCGATAGTCGAGTCGATAGTCGATAGTCGAGTCGATAGTCGATAGTCGATAGTCGAGTCGATAGTCGATAGTCGAGTCGATAGTCGAGTCGATAGTCGATAGTCGAGTCGATAGTCGATAGTCGAGTCGATAGTCGAGTCGATAGTCGAGTCGATAGTCGAGTCGATAGTCGATAGTCGATAGTCGATAGTCGAGTCGATAGTCGATAGTCGAGTCGATAGTCGAGTCGATAGTCGATAGTCGAGTCGATAGTTGATAGTCGAGTCGATAGTCGATAGTCGAGTCGATAGTCGATAGTCGAGTCGATAGTCGATAATCGAGTCGATAGTCGATAGTCGAGTCGATAGTCGATAGTCGAGTCGATAGTCGATAGTCGATAATCGAGTCGATAGTCGAGTCGATAGTCGATAGTCGAGTCGATAGTCGATAGTCGAGTCGATAGACGATAGTCGAGTCGATAGTCGATAGTCGAGTCGATAGTCGATAGTCGAGTCAATAGTCGATAGTCGAGTCGATAGTCGATAGGCGAGTCGATAGTCGCTAGTCGAGTCGATAGTCGATAGTCGAGTCGATAGTCGATAGTCGAGTCGATAGTCGAGTCGATAGTCGAGTCGATAGTCGATAGTCGATAGTCGAGTCGATAGTCGATAGTAGAGTCGATAGTCGATAGTCGAGTCGATAGTCGAGTCGATAGTCGAGTCGATAGTCGATAGTCGAGTCGATAGTCGATAGTCGATAGTCGAGTCGATAGTCGAGTCGATAGTCGAGTCGATAGTCGATAGTCGATAGTCGAGTCGATAGTCGATAGTCGATAGTCGAGTCGATAGTCGATAGTCGATAGTCGAGTCGATAGTCGATAGTCGAGTCGATAGTCGAGTCGATAGTCGATAGTCGAGTCGATAGTCGATAGTCGAGTCGATAGTCGAGTCGATAGTCGAGTCGATAGTCGAGTCGATAGTCGATAGTCGAGTCGATAGTCGATAGTCGAGGCGATAGTCGATAGTCGAGTCGATAGTCGAGTCGATAGTCGATAGTCGAGTCGATAGTTGATAGTCGAGTCGATAGTCGATAGTCGAGTCGATAGTCGATAGTCGAGTCGATAGTCGATAATCGAGTCGATAGTCGATAGTCGAGTCGATAGTCGATAGTCGAGTCGATAGTCGATAGTCGATAATCGAGTCGATAGTCGAGTCGATAGTCGATAGTCGAGTCGATAGTCGATAGTCGAGTCGATAGTCGATAGTCGAGTCGATAGTCGATAGTCGAGTCGATAGTCGATAGTCGAGTCAATAGTCGATAGTCGAGTCGATAGTCGATAGGCGAGTCGATAGTCGCTAGTCGAGTCGATAGTCGATAGTCGAGTCGATAGTCGATAGTCGAGTCGATAGTCGAGTCGATAGTCGAGTCGATAGTCGATAGTCGATAGTCGAGTCGATAGTCGATAGTCGATAGTCGATAGTCGAGTCGATAGTCGATAGTCGATAGTCGAGTCGATAGTCGATAGTCGAGTCGATAGTCGATAATCGAGTCGATAGTCGAGTCGATAGTCGAGTCGATAGTCGATAGTCGAGTCGATAGTCGATAGTCGATAGTCGAGTCGATAGTCGATAGTCGAGTCGATAGTCGATAGTCGAGTCGATAGTCGATAGTCGAGTCGATAGTCGAGTCGATAGTCGATAGTCGAGTCGATAGTCGATAGTCGAGTCGATAGTCGATAGTCGAGTCGATAGTCGATAGTCGATAGTCGAGTCGATAGTCGAGTCGATAGTCGATAGTCGAGTCGATAGTCGATAGTCGAGTCGATAGTCGATAGTCGATAGTCGAGGCGATAGTCGATAGTCGAGTCGATAGTCGAGTCGATAGTCGATAGTCGAGTCGATAGTCGATAGTCGAGTCGATAGTCGATAGTAGAGTCGATAGTCGATAGTCGAGTCGATAGTCGATAGTCGAGTCGATAGTCGATAGTCGAGTCGATAGTCGATAGTCGATAGTCGAGTCGATAGTCGAGTCGATAGTCGAGTCGATAGTCGAGTCGATAGTCGAGTCGATAGTCGATAGTCGATAGTCGAGGCGATAGTCGATAGTCGAGTCGATAGTCGAGTCGATAGTCGATAGTCGAGTCGATAGTTGATAGTCGAGTCGATAGTCGATAGTCGAGTCGATAGTCGATAGTCGAGTCGATAGTCGATAATCGAGTCGATAGTCGATAGTCGAGTCGATAGTCGATAGTCGAGTCGATAGTCGATAGTCGATAATCGAGTCGATAGTCGAGTCGATAGTCGATAGTCGAGTCGATAGTCGATAGTCGAGTCGATAGTCGATAGTCGAGTCGATAGTCGATAGTCGAGTCGATAGTCGATAGTCGAGTCAATAGTCGATAGTCGAGTCGATAGTCGATAGGCGAGTCGATAGTCGCTAGTCGAGTCGATAGTCGATAGTCGAGTCGATAGTCGATAGTCGAGTCGATAGTCGATAGTCGAGTCGATAGTCGATTCGATAGTCGAGTCGATAGTCGAGTCGATAGTCGATAGTCAAGTCGATAGTCGAGTCGATAGTCCATAGTCGAGTCGATAGTCGATAGTCGAGTCGATAGTCGAGTCGATAGTCGAGTCGATAGTCGAGTCGATAGTCGAGTCGATAGTCGAGTCGATAGTCGAGTCGATAGTCGATAGTCGAGTCGATAGTCGATAGTCGATAGTAGAGGCGATAGTCGATAGTCGAGTCGATAGTCGATAGTCGAGTCGATAGTCGAGTCGATAGTCGATAGTCGAGTCGATAGTCGATAGTCGAGTCGATAGTCGATAGTAGAGTCGATAGTCGATAGTCGAGTCGATAGTCGATAGTCGAGTCGATAGTCGATAGTCGAGTCGATGGTCGATAGTCGAGTCGATAGTCGATAGTCGAGTCGATAGTCGATAGTCGAGTCGATAGTCGATAGTCGAGTCGATAGTCGATAGTCGAGTCGATAGTCGATAGTCGAGTCGATAGTCGATAGTCGAGTCGATAGTCGATAGGCGAGTCGATAGTCGATAGTCGAGTCGATAGTCGATAGTCGAGTCGATAGTCGAGTCGATAGTCGATAGTCGAGTCGATAGTCGATAGTCGAGTCGATAGTCGATAGTCGATAGTCGAGTCGATAGTCGAGTCGATAGTCGAGTCGATAGTCGATAGTCGATAGTCGAGTCGATAGTCGATAGTCGATAGTCGAGTCGATAGTCGATAGTCGAGTCGATAGTCGATAGTCGAGTCGATAGTCGATAGTCGAGTCGATAGTCGAGTCGATAGTCGATAGTCGATAGTCGAGTCGATAGTCGATAGTCGATAGTCGAGTCGATAGTCGATAGTCGATAGTCGAGTCGATAGTCGATAGTCGAGTCGATAGTCGATAGTCGAGTCGATAGTCGATAGTCGAGTCGATAGTCGATAGTCGAGTCGATAGTCGAGTCGATAGTCGAGTCGATAGTCGATAGTCGAGTCGATAGTCGATAGTCGATAGTCGAGTCGATAGTCGATAGTCGAGTCGATAGTCGATAGTCGAGTCGATAGTCGATAGTCGAGTCGATAGTCGAATCGATAGTCGATAGTCGAGTCGATAGTCGATAGTCGAGTCGATAGTCGATAGTCGATAGTCGAGTCGATAGTCGAGTCGATAGTCGATAGTCGAGTCGATAGTCGATAGTCGAGTCGATAGTCGATAGTCGAGTCGATAGTCGATAGTCGATAGTCGAGGCGATAGTCGATAGTCGAGTCGATAGTCGATAGTCGATAGTCGAGTCGATAGTCGATAGTCGATAGTCGAGTCGATAGTCGATAGTCGATAGTCGAGTCGATAGTCGATAGTCGAGTCGATAGTCGATAGTCGAGTCGATAGTCGATAATCGAGTCGATAGTCGAGTCGATAGTCGAGTCTATAGTCGATAGTCGAGTCGATAGTCGATAGTCGATAGTCGAGTCGATAGTCGATAGTCGAGTCGATAGTCGATAGTCGAGTCGATAGTCGAATCGATAGTCGATAGTCGAGTCGATAGTCGATAGTCGAGTCGATAGTCGATAGTCGATAGTCGAGTCGATAGTCGAGTCGATAGTCGATAGTCGAGTCGATAGTCGATAGTCGAGTCGATAGTCGATAGTCGATAGTCGAGGCGATAGTCGATAGTCGAGTCGATAGTCGAGTCGATAGTCGATAGTCGAGTCGATAGTCGATAGTCGAGTCGATAGTCGATAGTAGAGTCGATAGTCGATAGTCGAGTCGATAGTCGATAGTCGAGTCGATAGTCGATAGTCGAGTCGATGGTCGATAGTCGAGTCGATAGTCGCTAGTCGAGTCGATAGTCGGTAGTCGAGTCGATAGTCGATAGTCGAGTCGATAGTCGATAGTCGAGTCGATAGTCGATAGTCGAGTCGATAGTCGATAGTCGAGTCGATAGTCGATAGTCGAGTCGATAGTCGAGTCGATAGTCGATAGTCGAGTCGATAGTCGAGTCGATAGTCGATAGTCGAGTCGATAGTCGATAGTCGAGTCGATTGTCGATAGGCGAGTCGATAGTCGATAGTCGAGTCGATAGTCGATAGTCGAGTCGATAGTCGATAGTCGAGTCGATAGTCGAATCGATAGTCGATAGTCGAGTCGATAGTCGATAGTCGATAGTCGAGTCGATAGTCGAGTCGATAGTCGAGTCGATAGTCGATAGTCGATAGTCGAGTCGATAGTCGATAGTCGATAGTCGAGTCGATAGTCGATAGTCGAGTCGATAGTCGATAGTCGAGTCGATAGTCGAGTCGATAGTCGATAATCGAGTCGATAGTCGAGTCGATAGACGAGTCGATAGTCGAGTCGATAGTCGAGTCGATAGTCGAGTCGATAGTCGATAGTCGAGTCGATAGTCGATAATCGAGTCGATAGTCGAGTCGATAGTCGAGTCGATAGTCGATAGTCGAGTCGATAGTCGATGGTCGAGTCGATAGTCGATAATCGAGTCGATAGTCGATAGTCGATAGTCGAGTCGATAGTCGATAGTCGAGTCGATAGTCGATAGTCGAGTCGATAGTCGATAGTCGAGTCGATAGTCGAGTCGATAGTCGAATCGATAGTCGATAGTCGATAGTCGATAGTCGAGTCGATAGTCGAGTCGATAGTCGATAGTCGAGTCGATAGTCGATAGTCGATAGTCGAGTCGATAGTCGATAGTCGAGTCGATAGTCGAGTCGATAGTCGATAGTCGAGTCGATAGTCGATAGTCGAGTCGATAGTCGAGTCGATAGTCGAGTCGATAGTCGAGTCGATAGTCGATAGTCGATAGTCGATAGTCGAGTCGATAGTCGATAGTCGAGTCGATAGTCGAGTCGATAGTCGATAGTCGAGTCGATAGTCGATAGTCGAGTCGATAGTCGATAGTCGAGTCGATAGTCGATAGTCGAGTCGATAGTCGATAATCGAGTCGATAGTCGATAGTCGAGTCGATAGTCGATAGTCGATAATCGAGTCGATAGTCGATAGTCGAGTCGATAGTCGATAGTCGAGTCGATAGTCGATAGTCGATAATCGAGTCGATAGTCGAGTCGATAGTCGATAGTCGAGTCGATAGTCGATAGTCGAGTCGATAGTCGATAGTCGAGTCGATAGTCGATAGTCGAGTCGATAGTCGATAGTCGAGTCAATAGTCGATAGTCGAGTCGATAGTCGATAGGCGAGTCGATAGTCGCTAGTCGAGTCGATAGTCGATAGTCGAGTCGATAGTCGATAGTCGAGTCGATAGTCGAGTCGATAGTCGAGTCGATAGTCGATAGTCGATAGTCGAGTCGATAGTCGATAGTCGATAGTCGATAGTCGAGTCGATAGTCGATAGTCGATAGTCGAGTCGATAGTCGATAGTCGAGTCGATAGTCGATAATAGAGTCGATAGTCGAGTCGATAGTCGAGTCGATAGTCGATAGTCGAGTCGATAGTCGATAGTCGATAGTCGAGTCGATAGTCGATAGTCGAGTCGATAGTCGATAGTCGAGTCGATAGTCGATAGTCGAGTCGATAGTCGAGTCGATAGTCGATAGTCGAGTCGATAGTCGATAGTCGAGTCGATAGTCGATAGTCGATAGTCGAGTCGATAGTCGAGTCGATAGTCGATAGTCGAGTCGATAGTCGATAGTCGAGTCGATAGTCGATAGTCGATAGTCGAGGCGATAGTCGATAGTCGAGTCGATAGTCGAGTCGATAGTCGATAGTCGAGTCGATAGTCGATAGTCGAGTCGATAGTCGATAGTAGAGTCGATAGTCGATAGTCGAGTCGATAGTCGATAGTCGAGTCGATAGTCGATAGTCGAGTCGATAGTCGATAGTCGATAGTCGAGTCGATAGTCGAGTCGATAGTCGAGTCGATAGTCGAGTCGATAGTCGAGTCGATAGTCGATAGTCGATAGTCGAGGCGATAGTCGATAGTCGAGTCGATAGTCGAGTCGATAGTCGATAGTCGAGTCGATAGTTGATAGTCGAGTCGATAGTCGATAGTCGAGTCGATAGTCGATAGTCGAGTCGATAGTCGATAATCGAGTCGATAGTCGATAGTCGAGTCGATAGTCGATAGTCGAGTCGATAGTCGATAATCGAGTCGATAGTCGAGTCGATAGTCGAGTCGATAGTCGATAGTCGAGTCGATAGTCGATAGTCGATAGTCGAGTCGATAGTCGATAGTCGAGTCGATAGTCGATAGTCGAGTCGATAGTCGAGTCGATAGTCGATAGTCGATAGTCGAGTCGATAGTCGATAGTCGATAGTCGAGTCGATAGTCGATAGTCGATAGTCGAGTCGATAGTCGATAGTCGAGTCGATAGTCGATAGTCGAGTCGATAGTCGATAGTCGAGTCGATAGTCGATAATCGAGTCGATAGTCGAGTCGATAGTCGAGTCGATAGTCGATAGTCGAGTCGATAGTCGATAGTCGATAGTCGAGTCGATAGTCGATAGTCGAGTCGATAGTCGATAGTCGAGTCGATAGTCGATAGTCGAGTCGATAGTCGAATCGATAGTCGATAGTCGAGTCGATAGTCGATAGTCGAGTCGATAGTCGATAGTCGATAGTCGAGTCGATAGTCGAGTCGATAGTCGATAGTCGAGTCGATAGTCGATAGTCGAGTCGATAGTCGATAGTCGAGTCGATAGTCGATAGTCGATAGTCGAGGCGATAGTCGATAGTCGAGTCGATAGTCGATAGTCGATAGTCGAGTCGATAGTCGATAGTCGATAGTCGAGTCGATAGTCGATAGTCGAGTCGATAGTCGATAGTCGAGTCGATAGTCGATAATCGAGTCGATAGTCGAGTCGATAGTCGAGTCGATAGTCGATAGTCGAGTCGATAGTCGATAGTCGATAGTCGAGTCGATAGTCGATAGTCGAGTCGATAGTCGATAGTCGAGTCGATAGTCGAATCGATAGTCGATAGTCGAGTCGATAGTCGATAGTCGAGTCGATAGTCGATAGTCGATAGTCGAGTCGATAGTCGATAGTCGAGTCGATAGTCGATAGTCGAGTCGATAGTCGATAGTAGAGTCGATAGTCGATAGTCGAGTCGATAGTCGATAGTCGAGTCGATAGTCGATAGTCGAGTCGATAGTCGATAGTCGATAGTCGAGTCGATAGTCGAGTCGATAGTCGAGTCGATAGTCGAGTCGATAGTCGAGTCGATAGTCGATAGTCGATAGTCGAGGCGATAGTCGATAGTCGAGTCGATAGTCGAGTCGATAGTCGATAGTCGAGTCGATAGTTGATAGTCGAGTCGATAGTCGATAGTCGAGTCGATAGTCGATAGTCGAGTCGATAGTCGATAATCGAGTCGATAGTCGATAGTCGAGTCGATAGTCGATAGTCGAGTCGATAGTCGATAATCGAGTCGATAGTCGAGTCGATAGTCGAGTCGATAGTCGATAGTCGAGTCGATAGTCGATAGTCGATAGTCGAGTCGATAGTCGATAGTCGAGTCGATAGTCGATAGTCGAGTCGATAGTCGAGTCGATAGTCGATAGTCGATAGTCGAGTCGATAGTCGATAGTCGATAGTCGAGTCGATAGTCGATAGTCGATAGTCGAGTCGATAGTCGATAGTCGAGTCGATAGTCGATAGTCGAGTCGATAGTCGATAGTCGAGTCGATAGTCGATAATCGAGTCGATAGTCGAGTCGATAGTCGAGTCGATAGTCGATAGTCGAGTCGATAGTCGATAGTCGATAGTCGAGTCGATAGTCGATAGTCGAGTCGATAGTCGATAGTCGAGTCGATAGTCGATAGTCGAGTCGATAGTCGAATCGATAGTCGATAGTCGAGTCGATAGTCGATAGTCGAGTCGATAGTCGATTGTCGATAGTCGAGTCGATAGTCGAGTCGATAGTCGATAGTCGAGTCGATAGTCGATAGTCGAGTCGATAGTCGATAGTCGAGTCGATAGTCGATAGTCGATAGTCGAGGCGATAGTCGATAGTCGAGTCGATAGTCGATAGTCGATAGTCGAGTCGATAGTCGATAGTCGATAGTCGAGTCGATAGTCGATAGTCGAGTCGATAGTCGATAGTCGAGTCGATAGTCGATAATCGAGTCGATAGTCGAGTCGATAGTCGAGTCGATAGTCGATAGTCGAGTCGATAGTCGATAGTCGATAGTCGAGTCGATAGTCGATAGTCGAGTCGATAGTCGATAGTCGAGTCGATAGTCGAATCGATAGTCGATAGTCGAGTCGATAGTCGATAGTCGAGTCGATAGTCGATAGTCGATAGTCGAGTCGATAGTCGAGTCGATAGTCGATAGTCGAGTCGATAGTCGATAGTCGAGTCGATAGTCGATAGTCGATAGTCGAGGCGATAGTCGATAGTCGAGTCGATAGTCGAGTCGATAGTCGATAGTCGAGTCGATAGTCGATAGTCGAGTCGATAGTCGATAGTAGAGTCGAGAGTCGATAGTCGAGTCGATAGTCGATAGTCGAGTCGATAGTCGATAGTCGAGTCGATGGTCGATAGTCGAGTCGATAGTCGCTAGTCGAGTCGATAGTCGGTAGTCGAGTCGATAGTCGATAGTCGAGTCGATAGTCGATAGTCGAGTCGATAGTCGATAGTCGAGTCGATAGTCGATAGTCGAGTCGATAGTCGAGTCGATAGTCGATAGTCGAGTCGATAGTCGATAGTCGAGTCGATAGTCGAGTCGATAGTCGATAGTCGAGTCGATAGTCGATAGTCGAGTCGATTGTCGATAGGCGAGTCGATAGTCGATAGTCGAGTCGATAGTCGATAGTCGAGTCGATAGTCGATAGTCGAGTCGATAGTCGAATCGATAGTCGATAGTCGAGTCGATAGTCGATAGTCGATAGTCGAGTCGATAGTCGAGTCGATAGTCGAGTCGATAGTCGATAGTCGATAGTCGAGTCGATAGTCGATAGTCGATAGTCGAGTCGATAGTCGATAGTCGAGTCGATAGTCGATAGTCGAGTCGATAGTCGAGTCGATAGTCGATAATCGAGTCGATAGTCGATAATCGAGTCGATAGTCGAGTCGATAGACGAGTCGATAGT
Organism: Pemphredon lugubris; assembly: GCA_933228935.1. Classification (NCBI taxonomy): domain Eukaryota; kingdom Metazoa; phylum Arthropoda; class Insecta; order Hymenoptera; family Crabronidae; genus Pemphredon; species Pemphredon lugubris. Next base: position 31,390,751 of record OW121815.1, read on the forward strand.
CGAGTCGATAGTCGAGTCGATAGTCGAGTCGATAGTCGATAGTCGAGTCGATAGTCGATAATCGAGTCGATAGTCGAGTCGATAGTCGAGTCGATAGTCGATAGTCGAGTCGATAGTCGATGGTCGAGTCGATAGTCGATAATCGAGTCGATAGTCGATAGTCGAGTCGATAGTCGATAGTCGAGTCGATAGTCGATAGTCGAGTCGATAGTCGATAGTCGAGTCGATAGTCGATAGTCGAGTCGATAGTCGAATCGATAGTCGATAGTCGATAGTCGATAGTCGAGTCGATAGTCGAGTCGATAGTCGATAGTCGAGTCGATAGTCGATAGTCGATAGTCGAGTCGATAGTCGAGTCGATAGTCGATAGTCGAGTCGATAGTTGATAGTCGAGTCGATAGTCGATAGTCGAGTCGATAGTCGAGTCGATAGTCGAGTCGATAGTCGAGTCGATAGTCGAGTCGATAGTCGATAGTCGAGTCGATAGTCGATAGTCGAGTCGATAGTCGATAGTCGATAATCGAGTCGATAGTCGAGTCGATAGTCGATAGTCGAGTCGATAGTCGATAGTCGAGTCGATAGTCGATAGTCGAGTCGATAGTCGATAGTCGAGTCGATAGTCGATAGTCGAGTCAATAGTCGATAGTCGAGTCGATAGTCGATAGGCGAGTCGATAGTCGCTAGTCGAGTCGATAGTCGATAGTCGAGTCGATAGTCGATAGTCGAGTCGATAGTCGAGTCGATAGTCGAGTCGATAGTCGATAGTCGATAGTCGAGTCGATAGTCGATAGTCGATAGTCGATAGTCGAGTCGATAGTCGATAGTCGATAGTCGAGTCGATAGTCGATAGTCGAGTCGATAGTCGATAATCGAGTCGATAGTCGAGTCGATAGTCGAGTCGATAGTCGATAGTCGAGTCGATAGTCGATAGTCGATAGTCGAGTCGATAGTCGATAGTCGAGTCGATAGTCGATAGTCGAGTCGATAGTCGATAGTCGAGTCGATAGTCGAGTCGATAGTCGATAGTCGAGTCGATAGTCGATAGTCGAGTCGATAGTCGATAGTCGATAGTCGAGTCGATAGTCGAGTCGATAGTCGATAGTCGAGTCGATAGTCGATAGTCGATAGTCGAGGCGATAGTCGATAGTCGAGTCGATAGTCGAGTCGATAGTCGATAGTCGAGTCGATAGTCGATAGTCGAGTCGATAGTCGATAGTAGAGTCGATAGTCGATAGTCGAGTCGATAGCCGATAGTCGAGTCGATAGTCGATAGTCGAGTCGATAGTCGATAGTCGATAGTCGAGTCGATAGTCGAGTCGATAGTCGAGTCGATAGTCGAGTCGATAGTCGAGTCGATAGTCGATAGTCGATAGTCGAGGCGATAGTCGATAGTCGAGTCGATAGTCGAGTCGATAGTCGATAGTCGAGTCGATAGTTGATAGTCGAGTCGATAGTCGATAGTCGAGTCGATAGTCGATAGTCGAGTCGATAGTCGATAATCGAGTCGATAGTCGATAGTCGAGTCGATAGTCGATAGTCGAGTCGATAGTCGATAGTCGATTCTCGAGTCGATAGTCGAGTCGATAGTCGATAGTCGAGTCGATAGTCGATAGTCGAGTCGATAGTCGATAGTCGAGTCGATAGTCGATAGTCGAGTCGATAGTCGATAGTCGAGTCAATAGTCGATAGTCGAGTCGATAGTCGATAGGCGAGTCGATAGTCGCTAGTCGAGTCGATAGTCGATAGTCGAGTCGATAGTCGATAGTCGAGTCGATAGTCGATAGTCGAGTCAATAGTCGATTCGATAGTCGAGTCGATAGTCGAGTCGATAGTCGATAGTCAAGTCGATAGTCGAGTCGATAGTCCATAGTCGAGTCGATAGTCGATAGTCGAGTCGATAGTCGAGTCGATAGTCGAGTCGATAGTCGAGTCGATAGTCGAGTCGATAGTCGAGTCGATAGTCGAGTCGATAGTCGATAGTCGAGTCGATAGTCGATAGTCGATAGTCGAGGCGATAGTCGATAGTCGAGTCGATAGTCGATAGTCGAGTCGATAGTCGAGTCGATAGTCGATAGTCGAGTCGATAGTCGATAGTCGAGTCGATAGTCGATAGTAGAGTCGATAGTCGATAGTCGAGTAGATAGTCGATAGTCGAGTCGATAGTCGATAGTCGAGTCGATGGTCGATAGTCGAGTCGATAGTCGATAGTCGAGTCGATAGTCGATAGTCGAGTCGATAGTCGATAGTCGAGTCGATAGTCGATAGTCGAGTCGATAGTCGATAGTCGAGTCGATAGTCGATAGTCGAGTCGATAGTCGATAGGCGAGTCGATAGTCGATAGTCGAGTCGATAGTCGAGAGTCGAGTCGATAGTCGAGTCGATAGTCGATAGTCGAGTCGATAGTCGATAGTCGAGTCGATAGTCGATAGTCGATAGTCGAGTCGATAGTCGAGTCGATAGTCGAGTCGATAGTCGATAGTCGATAGTCGAGTCGATAGTCGATAGTCGATAGTCGAGTCGATAGTCGATAGTCGAGTCGATAGTCGATAGTCGAGTCGATAGTCGAGTCGATAGTCGATAGTCGATAGTCGAGTCGATAGTCGATAGTCGATAGTCGAGTCGATAGTCGATAGTCGATAGTCGAGTCGATAGTCGATAGTCGAGTCGATAGTCGATAGTCGAGTCGATAGTCGATAGTCGAGTCGATAGTCGATAATCGAGTCGATAGTCGAGTCGATAGTCGAGTCGATAGTCGATAGTCGAGTCGATAGTCGATAGTCGATAGTCGAGTCGATAGTCGATAGTCGAGTCGATAGTCGATAGTCGAGTCGATAGTCGAATCGATAGTCGATAGTCGAGTCGATAGTCGATAGTCGAGTCGATAGTCGATAGTCGATAGTCGAGTCGATAGTCGAGTCGATAGTCGATAGTCGAGTCGATAGTCGATAGTCGAGTCGATAGTCGATAGTCGAGTCGATAGTCGATAGTCGATAGTCGAGGCGATAGTCGATAGTCGAGTCGATAGTCGATAGTCGATAGTCGAGTCGATAGTCGATAGTCGATAGTCGAGTCGATAGTCGATAGTCGAGTCGATAGTCGATAGTCGAGTCGATAGTCGATAATCGAGTCGATAGTCGAGTCGATAGTCGAGTCGATAGTCGATAGTCGAGTCGATAGTCGATAGTCGATAGTCGAGTCGATAGTCGATAGTCGAGTCGATATTCGATAGTCGAGTCGATAGTCGAATCGATAGTCGATAGTCGAATCGATAGTCGATAGTCGAGTCGATAGTCGATAGTCGATAGTCGAGTCGATAGTCGAGTCGATAGTCGATAGTCGAGTCGATAGTCGATAGTCGAGTCGATAGTCGATAGTCGATAGTCGAGGCGATAGTCGATAGTCGAGTCGATAGTCGAGTCGATAGTCGATAGTCGAGTCGATAGTCGATAGTCGAGTCGATAGTCGATAGTAGAGTCGATAGTCGATAGTCGAGTCGATAGTCGATAGTCGAGTCGATAGTCGATAGTCGAGTCGATGGTCGATAGTCGAGTCGATAGTCGCTAGTCGAGTCGATAGTCGGTAGTCGAGTCGATAGTCGATAGTCGAGTCGATAGTCGATAGTCGAGTCGATAGTCGATAGTCGAGTCGATAGTCGATAGTCGAGTCGATAGTCGAGTCGATAGTCGATAGTCGAGTCGATAGTCGATAGTCGAGTCGATAGTCGAGTCGATAGTCGATAGTCGAGTCGATAGTCGATAGTCGAGTCGATTGTCGATAGGCGAGTCGATAGTCGATAGTCGAGTCGATAGTCGATAGTCGAGTCGATAGTCGATAGTCGAGTCGATAGTCGAATCGATAGTCGATAGTCGAGTCGATAGTCGATAGTCGATAGTCGAGTCGATAGTCGAGTCGATAGTCGAGTCGCTAGTCGATAGTCGATAGTCGAGTCGATAGTCGATAGTCGATAGTCGAGTCGATAGTCGATAGTCGAGTCGATAGTCGATAGTCGAGTCGATAGTCGAGTCGATAGTCGATAATCGAGTCGATAGTCGAGTCGATAGACGAGTCGATAGTCGAGTCGATAGTCGAGTCGATAGTCGAGTCGATAGTCGATAGTCGAGTCGATAGTCGATAATAGATTCGATAGTCGAGTCGATAGTCGAGTCGATAGTCGATAGTCGAGTCGATAGTCGATGGTCGAGTCGATAGTCGATAATCGAGTCGATAGTCGATAGTCGAGTCGATAGTCGATAGTCGAGTCGATAGTCGATAGTCGAGTCGATAGTCGATAGTCGAGTCGATAGTCGATAGTCGAGTCGATAGTCGAATCGATAGTCGATAGTCGATAGTCGATAGTCGAGTCGATAGTCGAGTCGATAGTCGAGTCGATAGTCGATAGTCGATAGTCGAGTCGATAGTCGATAGTCGATAGTCGAGTCGATAGTCGATAGTCGAGTCGATAGTCGATAGTCGAGTCGATAGTCGATAGTCGAGTCGATAGTCGATAGTCGAGTCGATAGTCGAGTCGATAGTCGATAGTCGAGTCGATAGTCGATAATCGAGTCGATAGTCGAGTCGATAGTCGAGTCGATAGTCGATAGTCGAGTCGATAGTCGAGTCGATAGTCGATAGTCGAGTCGATAGTCGATAGTCGAGTCGATAGTCGATAGTCGAGTCGATAGTCGATAGTCGAGTCGATAGTCGATAGTCGAGTCGATAGTCGATAGTCGAGTCGATAGTCGATAGTCGAGTCGATAGTCGATAGTCGAGTCGATAGTCGATAGTCGATAGTCGAGTCGATAGTCGATAGTCGATAGTCGATAGTCGAGTCGATAGTCGAGTCGATAGTCGAGTCGATAGTCGATAGTCGATAGTCGAGTCGATAGTCGATAGTCGAGTCGATAGTCGATAGTCGAGTCGATAGTCGAGTCGATAGTCGATAGTCGAGTCGATAGTCGATAATCGATAGTCGAGTCGATAGTCGATAATCGAGTCGATAGTCGAGTCGATAGACGAGTCGATAGTCGAGTCGATAGTCGAGTCGATAGTCGAGTCGATAGTCGAGTCGATAGTCGATAGACGAGTCGATAGTCGAGTCGATAGTCGAGTCGATAGTCGATAGTCGATAGTCGATAGTCGATAGTCGAGTCGATAGTCGATAGTCGATAGTCGAGTCGAGTCGATAGTCGAGTCGAGTCGAGTCGATAGTCGAGTCGAGTCGAGTCGATAGTCGAGTCGAGTCGAGTCGATAGTCGAGTCGAGTCGAGTCGAGTCGAGTCGAGTCGATAGTCGAGTCGAGTCGAGTCGAGTCGATAGTCGATAGTCGAGTCGAGTCGAGTCGATAGTCGAGTCGAGTCGAGTCGATAGTCGAGTCGAGTCGAGTCGAGTCGATAGTCGAGTCGAGTCGAGTCGAGTCGATAGTCGAGTCGAGTCGAGTCGAGTCGATAGTCGAGTCGAGTCGAGTCGAGTCGATAGTCGAGTCGAGTCGAGTCGAGTCGATAGTCGAGTCGATAGTCGAGTCGATAGTCGAGTCGATAGTCGAGTCGATAGTCGAGTCGATAGTCGAGTCGATAGTCGAGTCGATAGTCGAGTCGATAGTCGAGTCGATAGTCGATAGTCGAGTCGATAGTCGATAGTCGAGTCGATAGTCGAGTCGATAGTCGAGTCGATAGTCGATAGTCGAGTCGATAGTCGATAGTCGAGTCGATAGTCGATAATCGAGTCGATAGTCGAGTCGATAGTCGAGTCGATAGTCGATAGTCGAGTCGATAGTCGATAGTCGAGTCCATAGTCGATAGTAGAGTCGATAGTCGATAGTCGAGTCGATAGTCGAGTCGATAGTCGAGTCGATAGTCGATAGTCGAGTCGATAGTCGATAGTCGAGTCGATAGTCGAGTCGATAGTCGATAGTCGAGTCGATAGTCGATAGTCGAGTCGATAGTCGATAGTCGAGTCGATAGTCGATGGTCGAGTCGATAGTCGATAATCGAGTCGATAGTCGATAGTCGAGTCGATAGTCGATAGTCGAGTCGATAGTCGAGTCGATAGTCGAGTCGATAGTCGAGTCGATAGTCGAGTCGATAGTCGAGTCGATAGTCGATAGTCGAGTCGATAGTCGATAGTCGATAGTCGAGGCGATAGTCGATAGTCGAGTCGATAGTCGAGTCGATAGTCGATAGTCGAGTCGATAGTCGATAGTCGAGTCGATAGTCGATAGTCGAGTCGATAGTCGAGTCGATAGTCGATAGTCGATAGTCGAGTCGATAGTCGATAGTCGAGTCGATAGTCGATAGTCGATAATCGAGTCGATAGTCGAGTCGATAGTCGATAGTCGAGTCGATAGTCGATAGTCGAGTCGATAGTCGATAGTCGAGTCGATAGTCGATAGTCGAGTCGATAGTCGATAGTCGAGTCGATAGTCGATAGTCGAGTCAATAGTCGATAGTCGAGTCGATAGTCGATAGGCGAGTCGATAGTCGATAGTCGAGTCGATAGTCGATAGTCGAGTCGATAGTCGATAGTCGAGTCGATAGTCGATAGTCGAGTCGATAGTCGATTCGATAGTCGAGTCGATAGTCGAGTCGATAGTCGATAGTCAAGTCGATAGTCGAGTCGATAGTCCATAGTCGAGTCGATAGTCGATAGTCGAGTCGATAGTCGAGTCGATAGTCGAGTCGATAGTCGAGTCGATAGTCGAGTCGATAGTCGATAGTCGAGTCGATAGTCGATAGTCGAGTCGATAGTCGATAGTAGAGTCGATAGTCGATAGTCGAGTCGATAGTCGATAGTCGAGTCGATAGTCGATAGTCGAGTCGATGGTCGATAGTCGAGTCGATAGTCGCTAGTCGAGTCGATAGTCGGTAGTCGAGTCGATAGTCGATAGTCGAGTCGATAGTCGATAGTCGAGTCGGTAGTCGATAGTCGAGTCGATAGTCGATAGTCGGGTCGATAGTCGAGTCGATAGTCGATAGTCGAGTCGATAGTCGATAGTCGAGTCGATAGTCGAGTCGATAGTCGATAGTCGAGTCGATAGTCGATAGTCGAGTCGATTGTCGATAGGCGAGTCGATAGTCGATAGTCGAGTCGATAGTCGATAGTCGAGTCGATAGTCGATAGTCGAGTCGATAGTCGAATCGATAGTCGATAGTCGAGTCGATAGTCGATAGTCGATAGTCGAGTCGATAGTCGAGTCGATAGTCGAGTCGATAGTCGATAGTCGATAGTCGAGTCGATAGTCGATAGTCGATAGTCGAGTCGATAGTCGATAGTCGAGTCGATAGTCGATAGTCGAGTCGATAGTCGATAGTCGAGTCGATAGTCGATAATCGAGTCGATAGTCGAGTCGATAGACGAGTCGATAGTCGAGTCGATAGTCGAGTCGATAGTCGAGTCGATAGTCGATAGTCGAGTCGATAGTCGATAATCGAGTCGATAGTCGAGTCGATAGTCGAGTCGATAGTCGATAGTCGAGTCGATAGTCGATGGTCGAGTCGATAGTCGATAATCGAGTCGATAGTCGATAGTCGAGTCGATAGTCGATAGTCGAGTCGATAGTCGATAGTCGAGTCGATAGTCGATAGTCGAGTCGATAGTCGATAGTCGAGTCGATAGTCGATAGTCGAGTCGATAGTCGATAGTCGATAGTCGATAGTCGAGTCGATAGTCGAGTCGATAGTCGAGTCGATAGTCGATAGTCGATAGTCGAGTCGATAGTCGATAGTCGATAGTCGAGTCGATAGTCGATAGTCGAGTCGATAGTCGATAGTCGAGTCGATAGTCGATAGTCGATAGTCGAGTCGATAGTCGATAGTCGAGTCGATAGTCGATAGTCGAGTCGATAGTCGATAGTCGAGTCGATAGTCGATAGTCGAGTCGATAGTCGATAGTCGAGTCGATAGTCGATAGTCGAGTCGATAGTCGATAGTCGAGTCGATAGTCGATAATCGAGTCGATAGTCGAGTCGATAGACGAGTCGATAGTCGAGTCGATAGTCGAGTCGATAGTCGAGTCGATAGTCGATAGTCGAGTCGATAGTCGATAATCGAGTCGATAGTCGAGTCGATAGTCGAGTCGATAGTCGATAGTCGAGTCGATAGTCGATAGTCGAGTCGATAGTCGATAGTCGAGTCGATAGTCGATAGTCGAGTCGATAGTCGATAGTCGAGTCGATAGTCGATAGTCGAGTCGATAGTCGATAGTCGAGTCGATAGTCGATAGTCGAGTCGTTAGTCGATAGTCGAGTCGATAGTCGATAGTCGAGTCGATAGTCGATAGTCGAGTCGATAGTCGATAGTCGATAGTCGATAGTCGAGTCGATAGTCGAGTCGATAGACGAGTCGATAGTCGAGTCGATAGTCGAGTCGATAGTCGAGTCGATAGTCGATAGTCGAGTCGATAGTCGATAATCGAGTCGATAGTCGAGTCGATAGTCGAGTCGATAGTCGATAGTCGAGTCGATAGTCGATAGTCGAGTCGATAGTCGATAGTCGAGTCGATAGTCGATGGTCGAGTCGATAGTCGATAATCGAGTCGATAGTCGATAGTCGAGTCGATAGTCGATAGTCGAGTCGATAGTCGAGTCGATAGTCGAGTCGATAGTCGAGTCGATAGTCGAGTCGATAGTCGAGTCGATAGTCGATAGTCGAGTCGATAGTCGATAGTCGATAGTCGAGGCGATAGTCGATAGTCGAGTCGATAGTCGAGTCGATAGTCGATAGTCGAGTCGATAGTCGATAGTCGAGTCGATAGTCGATAGTCGAGTCGATAGTCGAGTCGATAGTCGATAGTCGATAGTCGAGTCGATAGTCGATAGTCGAGTCGATAGTCGATAGTCGATAATCGAGTCGATAGTCGAGTCGATAGTCGATAGTCGAGTCGATAGTCGATAGTCGAGTCGATAGTCGATAGTCGAGTCGATAGTCGATAGTCGAGTCGATAGTCGATAGTCGAGTCGATAGTCGATAGTCGAGTCAATAGTCGATAGTCGAGTCGATAGTCGATAGGCGAGTCGATAGTCGATAGTCGAGTCGATAGTCGATAGTCGAGTCGATAGTCGATAGTCGAGTCGATAGTCGATAGTCGAGTCGATAGTCGATTCGATAGTCGAGTCGATAGTCGAGTCGATAGTCGATAGTCAAGTCGATAGTCGAGTCGATAGTCCATAGTCGAGTCGATAGTCGATAGTCGAGTCGATAGTCGAGTCGATAGTCGAGTCGATAGTCGAGTCGATAGTCGAGTCGATAGTCGATAGTCGAGTCGATAGTCGATAGTCGAGTCGATAGTCGATAGTAGAGTCGATAGTCGATAGTCGAGTCGATAGTCGATAGTCGAGTCGATAGTCGATAGTCGAGTCGATAGTCGATAGTCGAGTCGATAGTCGCTAGTCGAGTCGATAGTCGGTAGTCGAGTCGATAGTCGATAGTCGAGTCGATAGTCGATAGTCGAGTCGGTAGTCGATAGTCGAGTCGATAGTCGATAGTCGGGTCGATAGTCGAGTCGATAGTCGATAGTCGAGTCGATAGTCGATAGTCGAGTCGATAGTCGAGTCGATAGTCGATAGTCGAGTCGATAGTCGATAGTCGAGTCGATAGTCGATAGGCGAGTCGATAGTCGATAGTCGAGTCGATAGTCGATAGTCGAGTCGATAGTCGATAGTCGAGTCGATAGTCGAATCGATAGTCGATAGTCGAGTCGATAGTCGATAGTCGATAGTCGAGTCGATAGTCGAGTCGATAGTCGAGTCGATAGTCGATAGTCGATAGTCGAGTCGATAGTCGATAGTCGATAGTCGAGTCGATAGTCGATAGTCGAGTCGATAGTCGATAGTCGAGTCGATAGTCGATAGTCGAGTCGATAGTCGATAATCGAGTCGATAGTCGAGTCGATAGACGAGTCGATAGTCGAGTCGATAGTCGAGTCGATAGTCGAGTCGATAGTCGATAGTCGAGTCGATAGTCGATAATCGAGTCGATAGTCGAGTCGATAGTCGAGTCGATAGTCGATAGTCGAGTCGATAGTCGATGGTCGAGTCGATAGTCGATAATCGAGTCGATAGTCGATAGTCGAGTCGATAGTCGATAGTCGAGTCGATAGTCGATAGTCGAGTCGATAGTCGATAGTCGAGTCGATAGTCGATAGTCGAGTCGATAGTCGATAGTCGAGTCGATAGTCGATAGTCGATAGTCGATAGTCGAGTCGATAGTCGAGTCGATAGTCGAGTCGATAGTCGATAGTCGATAGTCGAGTCGATAGTCGATAGTCGATAGTCGAGTCGATAGTCGATAGTCGAGTCGATAGTCGATAGTCGAGTCGATAGTCGATAGTCGATAGTCGAGTCGATAGTCGATAGTCGAGTCGATAGTCGATAGTCGAGTCGATAGTCGATAGTCGAGTCGATAGTCGATAGTCGAGTCGATAGTCGATAGTCGAGTCGATAGTCGATAGTCGAGTCGATAGTCGATAGTCGAGTCGATAGTCGATAATCGAGTCGATAGTCGAGTCGATAGACGAGTCGATAGTCGAGTCGATAGTCGAGTCGATAGTCGAGTCGATAGTCGATAGTCGAGTCGATAGTCGATAATCGAGTCGATAGTCGAGTCGATAGTCGAGTCGATAGTCGATAGTCGAGTCGATAGTCGATAGTCGAGTCGATAGTCGATAGTCGAGTCGATAGTCGATAGTCGAGTCGATAGTCGATAGTCGAGTCGATAGTCGATAGTCGAGTCGATAGTCGATAGTCGAGTCGATAGTCGATAGTCGAGTCGTTAGTCGATAGTCGAGTCGATAGTCGATAGTCGAGTCGATAGTCGATAGTCGAGTCGATAGTCGATAGTCGATAGTCGATAGTCGAGTCGATAGTCGAGTCGATAGACGAGTCGATAGTCGAGTCGATAGTCGAGTCGATAGTCGAGTCGATAGTCGATAGTCGAGTCGATAGTCGATAATCGAGTCGATAGTCGAGTCGATAGTCGAGTCGATAGTCGATAGTCGAGTCGATAGTCGATAGTCGAGTCGATAGTCGATAATCGAGTCGATAGTCGAGTCGATAGACGAGTCGATAGTCGAGTCGATAGTCGAGTCGATAGTCGAGTCGATAGTCGATAGTCGAGTCGATAGTCGATAATCGAGTCGATAGTCGAGTCGATAGTCGAGTCGATAGTCGATAGTCGAGTCGATAGTCGATAGTCGAGTCGATAGTCGATAGTCGAGTCGATAGTCGATAGTCGAGTCGATAGTCGATAGTCGATAGTCGAGTCGATAGTCGATAGTCGATAGTCGAGTCGATAGTCGAGTCGATAGTCGAGTCGATAGTCGATAGTCGATAGTCGAGTCGATAGTCGATAGTCGAGTCGATAGTCGATAGTCGAGTCGATAGTCGATAGTCGAGTCGATAGTCGATAATCGATAGTCGAGTCGATAGTCGATAATCGAGTCGATAGTCGAGTCGATAGACGAGTCGATAGTCGAGTCGATAGTCGAGTCGATAGTCGAGTCGATAGTCGAGTCGATAGTCGATAGACGAGTCGATAGTCGAGTCGATAGTCGAGTCGATAGTCGAGGCGATAGTCGATAGACGAGTCGATAGTCGAGTCGATAGTCGAGTCGATAGTCGAGTCGATAGTCGATAGACGAGTCGATAGTCGAGTCGATAGTCGAGTCGATAGTCGAGTCGATAGTCGAGTCGATAGTCGAGTCGATAGTCGAGTCGATAGTCGAGTCGATAGTCGATAGTCGATAGTCGATAGTCGATAGTCGAGTCGATAGTCGATAGTCGATAGTCGAGTCGAGTCGATAGTCGAGTCGAGTCGAGTCGATAGTCGAGTCGAGTCGAGTCGATAGTCGAGTCGAGTCGAGTCGATAGTCGAGTCGAGTCGAGTCGAGTCGAGTCGAGTCGATAGTCGAGTCGAGTCGAGTCGAGTCGATAGTCGATAGTCGAGTCGAGTCGAGTCGATAGTCGAGTCGAGTCGATAGTCGAGTCGAGTCGAGTCGATAGTCGAGTCGAGTCGAGTCGAGTCGATAGTCGAGTCGAGTCGAGTCGAGTCGATAGTCGAGTCGAGTCGAGTCGAGTCGATAGTCGAGTCGAGTCGAGTCGAGTCGATAGTCGAGTCGATAGTCGAGTCGAGTCGATAGTCGAGTCGATAGTCGAGTCGATAGTCGAGTCGATAGTCGAGTCGATAGTCGAGTCGATAGTCGAGTCGATAGTCGAGTCGATAGTCGAGTCGATAGTCGATAGTCGAGTCGATAGTCGATAGTCGAGTCGATAGTCGAGTCGATAGTCGAGTCGATAGTCGATAGTCGAGTCGATAGTCGATAGTCGAGTCGATAGTCGATAATCGAGTCGATAGTCGAGTCGATAGTCGAGTCGATAGTCGATAGTCGAGTCGATAGTCGATAGTCGAGTCCATAGTCGATATTAGAGTCGATAGTCGATAGTCGAGTCGATAGTCGAGTCGATAGTCGAGTCGATAGTCGATAGTCGAGTCGATAGTCGATAGTCGAGTCGATAGTCGATAGTCGAGTCGATAGTCGAGTCGATAGTCGATAGTCGAGTCGATAGTCGATAGTCGAGTCGATAGTCGATAGTCGAGTCGATAGTCGATGGTCGAGTCGATAGTCGATAATCGAGTCGATAGTCGATAGTCGAGTCGATAGTCGATAGTCGAGTCGATAGTCGAGTCGATAGTCGAGTCGATAGTCGAGTCGATAGTCGAGTCGATAGTCGAGTCGATAGTCGATAGTCGAGTCGATAGTCGATAGTCGATAGTCGAGGCGATAGTCGATAGTCGAGTCGATAGTCGAGTCGATAGTCGATAGTCGAGTCGATAGTCGATAGTCGAGTCGATAGTCGATAGTCGAGTCGATAGTCGATAGTCGAGTCGATAGTCGAGTCGATAGTCGATAGGCGAGTCGATAGTCGATAGTCGAGTCGATAGTCGATAGTCGAGTCGATAGTCGATAGTCGAGTCGATAGTCGAGTCGATAGTCGAGTCGATAGTCGATAGTCGATAGTCGAGTCGATAGTCGATAGTCGATAGTCGAGTCGATAGTCGATAGTCGAGTCGATAGTCGATAGTCGAGTCGATAGTCGATAATCGAGTCGATAGTCGAGTCGATAGTCGAGTCGATAGTCGATAGTCGAGTCGATAGTCGATAGTCGAGTCGATAGTCGATAGTAGAGTCGATAGTCGATAGTCGAGTCGATAGTCGAGTCGATAGTCGAGTCGATAGTCGATAGTCGAGTCGATAGTCGATAGTCGAGTCGATAGTCGATAGTCGAGTCGATAGTCGATAGTCGAGTCGATAGTCGAGTCGATAGTCGAGTCGATAGTCGATAGTCGAGTCGATAGTCGATAGTCGAGTCGATAGTCGAGTCGATAGTCGAGTCGATAGTCGATAGTCGATAGTCGAGTCGATAGTCGATAGTCGAGTCGATAGTCGATGGTCGAGTCGATAGTCGATAGGCGAGTCGATAGTCGATAGTCGAGTCGATAGTCGATAGTCGAGTCGATAGTCGATAGTCGAGTCGATAGTCGATAGTCGAGTCGATAGTCGATTCGATAGTCGAGTCGATAGTCGAGTCGATAGTCGATAGTCAAGTCGATAGTCGAGTCGATAGTCCATAGTCGAGTCGATAGTCGATAGTCGAGTCGATAGTCGAGTCGATAGTCGAGTCGATAGTCGAGTCGATAGTCGAGTCGATAGTCGAGTCGATAGTCGAGTCGATAGTCGATAGTCGAGTCGATAGTCGAGTCGATAGTCGATAGTCGATAGTCGAGGCGATAGTCGATAGTCGAGTCGATAGTCGATAGTCGAGTCGATAGTCGAGTCGATAGTCGATAGTCGAGTCGATAGTCGATAGTCGAGTCGATAGTCGATAGTCGATAGTCGAGTCGATAGTCGATAGTAGAGTCGATAGTCGATAGTCGAGTCGATAGTCGATAGTCGAGTCGATAGTCGATAGTCGAGTCGATGGTCGATAGTCGAGTCGATAGTCGCTAGTCGAGTCGATAGTCGGTAGTCGAGTCGATAGTCGATAGTCGAGTCGATAGTCGATAGTCGAGTCGATAGTCGATAGTCGAGTCGATAGTCGATAGTCGAGTCGATAGTCGATAGTCGAGTCGATAGTCGATAGTCGAGTCGATAGTCGATAGTCGAGTCGATAGTCGAGTTGATAGTCGATAGTCGAGTCGATAGTCGATAGTCGAGTCGATAGTCGATAGTCGAGTCGATAGTCGATAGGCGAGTCGATAGTCGATAGTCGAGTCGATAGTCGATAGTCGAGTCGATAGTCGAGTCGATAGTCGAGTCGATAGTCGATAGTCGAGTCGATAGTCGAGTCGATAGTCGAGTCGATAGTCGATAGTCGATAGTCGAGTCGATAGTCGATAGTCGATAGTCGAGTCGATAGTCGATAGTCGAGTCGATAGTCGATAGTCGAGTCGATAGTCGAGTCGATAGTCGATAGTCGAGTCGATAGTCGATAGTCGAGTCGATAGTCGAGTCGATAGTCGAGTCGATAGTCGATAGTCGATAGTCGAGTCGATAGTCGATAGTCGATAGTCGAGTCGATAGTCGATAGTCGATAGTCGAGTCGATAGTCGATAGTCGAGTCGATAGTCGAGTCGATAGTCGATAATCGAGTCGATAGTCGAGTCGATAGTCGAGTCGATAGTCGATAGTCGAGTCGATAGTCGATAGTCGAGTCGATAGTCGATAGTCGAGTCGATAGTCGATAGTAGAGTCGATAGTCGATAGTCGAGTCGATAGTCGAGTCGATAGTCGAGTCGATAGTCGATAGTCGAGTCGATAGTCGATAGTCGAGTCGATAGTCGAGTCGATAGTCGAGTCGATAGTCGATAGTCGATAGTCGAGTCGATAGTCGATAGTCGAGTCGATAGTCGATGGTCGAGTCGATAGTCGATAATCGAGTCGATAGTCGATAGTCGAGTCGATAGTCGATAGTCGAGTCGATAGTCGAGTCGATAGTCGAGTCGATAGTCGAGTCGATAGTCGAGTCGATAGTCGAGTCGATAGTCGAGTCGATAGTCGATAGTCGAGTCGATAGTCGATAGTCGATAGTCGAGGCGATAGTCGATAGTCGAGTCGATAGTCGAGTCGATAGTCGATAGTCGAGTCGATAGTCGATAGTCGATAGTCGAGGCGATAGTCGATAGTCGAGTCGATAGTCGAGTCGATAGTCGATAGTCGAGTCGATAGTCGATAGTCGAGTCGATAGTCGATAGTCGAGTCGATAGTCGATAGTCGAGTCGATAGTCGATAATAGAGTCGATAGTCGATAGTCGAGTCGATAGTCGATAGTCGAGTCGATAGTCGATAGTCGATAATCGAGTCGATAGTCGAGTCGATAGTCGATAGTCGAGTCGATAGTCGGTAGTCGAGTCGATAGTCGATAGTCGAGTCGATAGTCGATAGTCGAGTCGATAGTCGATAGTCGAGTCGATAGTCGATAGTCGAGTCGATAGTCGAGTCGATAGTCGATAGTCGAGTCGATAGTCGATAGTCGAGTCGATAGTCGAGTCGATAGTCGAGTCGATAGTCGATAGTCGATAGTCGAGTCGATTGTCGATAGGCGAGTCGATAGTCGATAGTCGAGTCGATAGTCGATAGTCGAGTCGATAGTCGATAGTCGAGTCGATAGTCGAATCGATAGTCGATAGTCGAGTCGATAGTCGATAGTCGATAGTCGAGTCGATAGTCGAGTCGATAGTCGAGTCGATAGTCGATAGTCGATAGTCGAGTCGATAGTCGATAGTCGATAGTCGATAGTCGATAGTCGATAGTCGAGGCGATAGTCGATAGTCGAGTCGATAGTCGATAGTCGAGTCGATAGTCGAGTCGATAGTCGATAGTCGAGTCGATAGTCGATAGTCGATAGTCGAGTCGATAGTCGATAGTAGAGTCGATAGTCGATAGTCGAGTCGATAGTCGATAGTCGAGTCGATAGTCGATAGTCGAGTCGATGGTCGATAGTCGAGTCGATAGTCGCTAGTCGAGTCGATAGTCGGTAGTCGAGTCGATAGTCGATAGTCGAGTCGATAGTCGATAGTCGAGTCGATAGTCGATAGTCGAGTCGATAGTCGATAGTCGAGTCGATAGTCGATAGTCGAGTCGATAGTCGATAGTCGAGTCGATAGTCGATAGTCGAGTCGATAGTCGAGTTGATAGTCGATAGTCGAGTCGATAGTCGATAGTCGAGTCGATAGTCGATAGTCGAGTCGATAGTCGATAGGCGAGTCGATAGTCGATAGTCGAGTCGATAGTCGATAGTCGAGTCGATAGTCGAGTCGATAGTCGAGTCGATAGTCGATAGTCGAGTCGATAGTCGATAGTCGAGTCGATAGTCGAGTCGATAGTCGAGTCGATAGTCGATAGTCGATAGTCGAGTCGATAGTCGATAGTCGATAGTCGAGTCGATAGTCGATAGTCGAGTCGATAGTCGATAGTCGAGTCGATAGTCGAGTCGATAGTCGATAGTCGAGTCGATAGTCGATAGTCGAGTCGATAGTCGAGTCGATAGTCGAGTCGATAGTCGATAGTCGATAGTCGAGTCGATAGTCGATAGTCGATAGTCGAGTTGATAGTCGATAGTCGATAGTCGAGTCGATAGTCGATAGTCGAGTCGATAGTCGAGTCGATAGTCGATAGTCGAGTCGATAGTCGATAATCGAGTCGATAGTCGAGTCGATAGTCGAGTCGATAGTCGATAGTCGAGTCGATAGTCGATAGTCGAGTCGATAGTCGATAGTCGAGTCGATAGTCGATAGTAGAGTCGATAGTCGATAGTCGAGTCGATAGTCGAGTCGATAGTCGAGTCGATAGTCGATAGTCGAGTCGATAGTCGATAGTCGAGTCGATAGTCGAGTCGATAGTCGAGTCGATAGTCGATAGTCGATAGTCGAGTCGATAGTCGATAGTCGAGTCGATAGTCGATGGTCGAGTCGATAGTCGATAATCGAGTCGATAGTCGATAGTCGAGTCGATAGTCGATAGTCGAGTCGATAGTCGAGTCGATAGTCGAGTCGATAGTCGAGTCGATAGTCGAGTCGATAGTCGAGTCGATAGTCGATAGTCGAGTCGATAGTCGATAGTCGATAGTCGAGGCGATAGTCGATAGTCGAGTCGATAGTCGAGTCGATAGTCGATAGTCGAGTCGATAGTCGATAGTCGATAGTCGAGGCGATAGTCGATAGTCGAGTCGATAGTCGAGTCGATAGTCGATAGTCGAGTCGATAGTCGATAGTCGAGTCGATAGTCGATAGTCGAGTCGATAGTCGATAGTCGAGTCGATAGTCGATAATAGAGTCGATAGTCGATAGTCGAGTCGATAGTCGATAGTCGAGTCGATAGTCGATAGTCGATAATCGAGTCGATAGTCGAGTCGATAGTCGATAGTCGAGTCGATAGTCGGTAGTCGAGTCGATAGTCGATAGTCGAGTCGATAGTCGATAGTCGAGTCGATAGTCGATAGTCGAGTCGATAGTCGATAGTCGAGTCGATAGTCGAGTCGATAGTCGATAGTCGAGTCGATAGTCGATAGTCGAGTCGATAGTCGAGTCGATAGTCGAGTCGATAGTCGATAGTCGATAGTCGAGTCGATTGTCGATAGGCGAGTCGATAGTCGATAGTCGAGTCGATAGTCGATAGTCGAGTCGATAGTCGATAGTCGAGTCGATAGTCGAATCGATAGTCGATAGTCGAGTCGATAGTCGATAGTCGATAGTCGAGTCGATAGTCGAGTCGATAGTCGAGTCGATAGTCGATAGTCGATAGTCGAGTCGATAGTCGATAGTCGATAGTCGAGTCGATAGTCGATAGTCGAGTCGATAGTCGATAGTCGAGTCGATAGTCGATAGTCGAGTCGATGGTCGATAGTCGAGTCGATAGTCGAGTCGATAGTCGAGTCGATAGTCGATAGTCGATAGTCGAGTCGATAGTCGATAGTCGATAGTCGAGTCGATAGTCGATAGTCGAGTCGATAGTCGATAGTCGAGTCGATAGTCGATAATCGAGTCGATAGTCGAGTCGATAGTCGAGTCGATAGTCGATAGTCGAGTCGATAGTCGATAGTCGAGTCGATAGTCGATAGTAGAGTCGATAGTCGATAGTCGAGTCGATAGTCGAGTCGATAGTCGAGTCGATAGTCGATAGTCGAGTCGATAGTCGATAGTCGAGTCGATAGTCGATAGTCGAGTCGATAGTCGATAGTCGAGTCGATAGTCGAGTCGATAGTCGAGTCGATAGTCGATAGTCGAGTCGATAGTCGATAGTCGAGTCGATAGTCGAGTCGATAGTCGAGTCGATAGTCGATAGTCGATAGTCGAGTCGATAGTCGATAGTCGAGTCGATAGTCGATGGTCGAGTCGATAGTCGATAATCGAGTCGATAGTCGATAGTCGAGTCGATAGTCGATAGTCGAGTCGATAGTCGAGTCGATAGTCGAGTCGATAGTCGAGTCGATAGTCGAGTCGATAGTCGAGTCGATAGTCGAGTCGATAGTCGAGTCGATAGTCGAGTCGATAGTCGAGTCGATAGTCGATAGTCGAGTCGATAGTCGATAGTCGATAGTCGAGGCGATAGTCGATAGTCGAGTCGATAGTCGAGTCGATAGTCGATAGTCGAGTCGATAGTCGATAGTCGATAGTCGAGGCGATAGTCGATAGTCGAGTCGATAGTCGAGTCGATAGTCGATAGTCGAGTCGATAGTCGATAGTCGAGTCGATAGTCGATAGTCGAGTCGATAGTCGATAGTCGAGTCGATAGTCGATAATAGAGTCGATAGTCGATAGTCGAGTCGATAGTCGATAGTCGAGTCGATAGTCGATAGTCGATAATCGAGTCGATAGTCGAGTCGATAGTCGATAGTCGAGTCGATAGTCGGTAGTCGAGTCGATAGTCGATAGTCGAGTCGATAGTCGATAGTCGAGTCGATAGTCGATAGTCGAGTCGATAGTCGATAGTCGAGTCGATAGTCGAGTCGATAGTCGATAGTCGAGTCGATAGTCGATAGTCGAGTCGATAGTCGAGTCGATAGTCGATAGTCGAGTCGATAGTCGATAGTCGAGTCGATTGTCGATAGGCGAGTCGATAGTCGATAGTCGAGTCGATAGTCGATAGTCGAGTCGATAGTCGATAGTCGAGTCGATAGTCGAATCGATAGTCGATAGTCGAGTCGATAGTCGATAGTCGATAGTCGAGTCGATAGTCGAGTCGATAGTCGAGTCGATAGTCGATAGTCGATAGTCGAGTCGATAGTCGATAGTCGATAGTCGAGTCGATAGTCGATAGTCGAGTCGATAGTCGATAGTCGAGTCGATAGTCGATAGTCGAGTCGATGGTCGATAGTCGAGTCGATAGTCGAGTCGATAGTCGAGTCGATAGTCGATAGTCGATAGTCGAGTCGATAGTCGATAGTCGATAGTCGAGTCGATAGTCGATAGTCGAGTCGATAGTCGATAGTCGAGTCGATAGTCGATAATCGAGTCGATAGTCGAGTCGATAGTCGAGTCGATAGTCGATAGTCGAGTCGATAGTCGATAGTCGAGTCGATAGTCGATAGTAGAGTCGATAGTCGATAGTCGAGTCGATAGTCGAGTCGATAGTCGAGTCGATAGTCGATAGTCGAGTCGATAGTCGATAGTCGAGTCGATAGTCGATAGTCGAGTCGATAGTCGATAGTCGAGTCGATAGTCGATAGTCGAGTCGATAGTCGAGTCGATAGTCGATAGTCGAGTCGATAGTCGATAGTCGAGTCGATAGTCGATAGTCGAGTCGATAGTCGATGGTCGAGTCGATAGTCGATAATCGAGTCGATAGTCGAGTCGATAGTCGAGTCGATAGTCGAGTCGATAGTCGAGTCGATAGTCGAGTCGATAGTCGAGTCGATAGTCGAGTCGATAGTCGATAGTCGAGTCGATAGTCGATAGTCGATAGTCGAGGCGATAGTCGATAGTCGAGTCGATAGTCGAGTCGATAGTCGATAGTCGAGTCGATAGTTGATAGTCGAGTCGATAGTCGATAGTCGAGTCGATAGTCGATAGTCGAGTCGATAGTCGATAATCGAGTCGATAGTCGATAGTCGAGTCGATAGTCGATAGTCGAGTCGATAGTCGATAGTCGATAATCGAGTCGATAGTCGAGTCGATAGTCGATAGTCGAGTCGATAGTCGATAGTCGAGTCGATAGTCGATAGTCGAGTCGATAGTCGATAGTCGAGTCGATAGTCGATAGTCGAGTCAATAGTCGATAGTCGAGTCGATAGTCGATAGGCGAGTCGATAGTCGCTAGTCGAGTCGATAGTCGATAGTCGAGTCGATAGTCGATAGTCGAGTCGATAGTCGAGTCGATAGTCGAGTCGATAGTCGATAGTCGATAGTCGAGTCGATAGGCGATAGTCGATAGTCGATAGTCGAGTCGATAGTCGATAGTCGATAGTCGAGTCGATAGTCGATAGTCGAGTCGATAGTCGATAATCGAGTCGATAGTCGAGTCGATAGTCGAGTCGATAGTCGATAGTCGAGTCGATAGTCGATAGTCGATAGTCGAGTCGATAGTCGATAGTCGAGTCGATAGTCGATAGTCGAGTCGATAGTCGAGTCGATAGTCGATAGTCGAGTCGATAGTCGATAGTCGAGTCGATAGTCGATAGTCGATAGTCGAGTCGATAGTCGAGTCGATAGTCGATAGTCGAGTCGATAGTCGATAGTCGAGTCGATAGTCGATAGTCGATAGTCGAGGCGATAGTCGATAGTCGAGTCGATAGTCGAGTCGATAGTCGATAGTCGAGTCGATAGTCGATAGTCGAGTCGATAGTCGATAGTAGAGTCGATAGTCGATAGTCGAGTCGATAGTCGAGTCGATAGTCGATAGTCGAGTCGATAGTCGATAGTCGATAGTCGAGTCGATAGTCGAGTCGATAGTCGAGTCGATAGTCGATAGTCGATAGTCGAGTCGATAGTCGATAGTCGATAGTCGAGTCGATAGTCGATAGTCGAGTCGATAGTCGATAGTCGAGTCGATAGTCGATAGTCGAGTCGATAGTCGATAGTCGAGTCGATAGTCGATAGTCGAGTCGATAGTCGATAGTCGAGTCGATAGTCGAGTCGATAGTCGAGTCGATAGTCGATAGTCGATAGTCGAGTCGATAGTCGATAGTCGATAGTCGAGTCGATAGTCGATAGTCGATAGTCGAGTCGATAGTCGATAGTCGAGTCGATAGTCGATAGTCGAGTCGATAGTCGATAGTCGAGTCGATAGTCGATAATCGAGTCGATAGTCGAGTCGATAGTCGAGTCGATAGTCGATAGTCGAGTCGATAGTCGATAGTCGAGTCGATAGTCGAGTCGATAGTCGAGTCGATAGTCGATAGTCGAGTCGATAGTCGATAGTCGAGTCGATAGTCGATAGTCGAGTCGATAGTCGATAGTCGAGTCGATAGTCGAGTCGATAGTCGATAGTCGAGTCGATAGTCGAGTCGATAGTCGAGTCGATAGTCGAGTCGATAGTCGAGTCGATAGTCGAGTCGATAGTCGAGTCGATAGTCGAGTCGATAGTCGAGTCGATAGTCGAGTCGATAGTCGAGTCGATAGTCGAGTCGATAGTCGAGTCGATAGTCGAGTCGATAGTCGAGTCGATAGTCGAGTCGATAGTCGAGTCGATAGTCGATAGTCGATAGTCGAGGCGATAGTCGATAGTCGAGTCGATAGTCGAGTCGATAGTCGATAGTCGAGTCGATAGTTGATAGTCGAGTCGATAGTCGATAGTCGAGTCGATAGTCGATAGTCGAGTCGATAGTCGATAATCGAGTCGATAGTCGATAGTCGAGTCGATAGTCGATAGTCGAGTCGATAGTCGATAGTCGATAATCGAGTCGACAGTCGAGTCGATAGTCGATAGTCGAGTCGATAGTCGATAGTCGAGTCGATAGTCGATAGTCGAGTCGATAGTCGATAGTCGAGTCGATAGTCGATAGTCGAGTCAATAGTCGATAGTCGAGTCGATAGTCGATAGGCGAGTCGATAGTCGCTAGTCGAGTCGATAGTCGATAGTCGAGTCGATAGTCGATAGTCGAGTCGATAGTCGATAGTCGAGTCGATAGTCGATAGTCGAGTCGATAGTCGATAGTCGAGTCGATAGTCGATTCGATAGTCGAGTCGATAGTCGAGTCGATAGTCGATAGTCAAGTCGATAGTCGAGTCGATAGTCCATAGTCGAGTCGATAGTCGATAGTCGAGTCGATAGTCGAGTCGATAGTCGAGTCGATAGTCGAGTCGATAGTCGAGTCGATAGTCGAGTCGATAGTCGAGTCGATAGTCGATAGTCGAGTCGATAGTCGATAGTCGATAGTCGAGGCGATAGTCGATAGTCGAGTCGATAGTCGATAGTCGAGTCGATAGTCGAGTCGATAGTCGATAGTCGAGTCGATAGTCGATAGTCGAGTCGATAGTCGATAGTAGAGTCGATAGTCGATAGTCGAGTCGATAGTCGATAGTAGAGTCGATAGTCGATAGTCGAGTCGATGGTCGATAGTCGAGTCGATAGTCGATAGTCGAGTCGATAGTCGATAGTCGAGTCGATAGTCGATAGTCGAGTCGATAGTCGATAGTCGAGTCGATAGTCGATAGTCGAGTCGATAGTCGATAGTCGAGTCGATAGTCGATAGTCGAGTCGATAGTCGATAGGCGAGTCGATAGTCGATAGTCGAGTCGATAGTCGATAGTCGAGTCGATAGTCGAGTCGATAGTCGATAGTCGAGTCGATAGTCGATAGTCGAGTCGATAGTCGATAGTCGATAGTCGAGTCGATAGTCGAGTCGATAGTCGAGTCGATAGTCGATAGTCGATAGTCGAGTCGATAGTCGATAGTCGATAGTCGAGTCGATAGTCGATAGTCGAGTCGATAGTCGATAGTCGAGTCGATAGTCGAGTCGATAGTCGATAGTCGAGTCGATAGTCGATAGTCGAGTCGATAGTCGAGTCGATAGTCGAGTCGATAGTCGATAGTCGAGTCGATAGTCGAGTCGATAGTCGATAGTCGATAGTCGAGTCGATAGTCGATAGTCGATAGTCGAGTCGATAGTCGATAGTCGATAGTCGAGTCGATAGTCGATAGTCGAGTCGATAGTCGATAGTCGAGTCGATAGTCGATAGTCGAGTCGATAGTCGATAATCGAGTCGATAGTCGAGTCGATAGTCGAGTCGATAGTCGATAGTCGAGTCGATAGTCGATAGTCGATAGTCGAGTCGATAGTCGATAGTCGAGTCGATAGTCGATAGTCGAGTCGATAGTCGATAGTCGAGTCGATAGTCGATAGTCGAGTCGATAGTCGAATCGATAGTCGATAGTCGAGTCGATAGTCGATAGTCGAGTCGATAGTCGATAGTCGAGTCGATAGTCGATAGTCGATAGTCGAGTCGATAGTCGAGTTGATAGTCGATAGTCGAGTCGATAGTCGATAGTCGAGTCGATAGTCGATAGTCGAGTCGATAGTCGATAGTCGATAGTCGAGGCGATAGTCGATAGTCGAGTCGATAGTCGAGTCGATAGTCGATAGTCGAGTCGATAGTCGATAGTCGAGTCGATAGTCGATAGTAGAGTCGATAGTCGATAGTCGAGTCGATAGTCGATAGTCGATAGTCGAGTCGATAGTCGATAGTCGATAGTCGAGTCGATAGTCGATAGTCGAGTCGATAGTCGATAGTCGAGTCGATAGTCGAGAGTCGAGTCGATAGTCGATAATCGAGTCGATAGTCGAGTCGATAGTCGAGTCGATAGTCGATAGTCGAGTCGATAGTCGATAGTCGATAGTCGAGTCGATAGTCGATAGTCGAGTCGATAGTCGATAGTCGAGTCGATAGTCGATAGTCGAGTCGATAGTCGAATCGATAGTCGATAGTCGAGTCGATAGTCGATAGTCGAGTCGATAGTCGATAGTCGATAGTCGAGTCGATAGTCGAGTCGATAGTCGATAGTCGAGTCGATAGTCGATAGTCGAGTCGATAGTCGATAGTCGATAGTCGAGGCGATAGTCGATAGTCGAGTCGATAGTCGAGTCGATAGTCGATAGTCGAGTCGATAGTCGATAGTCGAGTCGATAGTCGATAGTAGAGTCGATAGTCGATAGTCGAGTCGATAGTCGATAGTCGAGTCGATAGTCGATAGTCGAGTCGATGGTCGATAGTCGAGTCGATAGTCGCTAGTCGAGTCGATAGTCGGTAGTCGAGTCGATAGTCGATAGTCGAGTCGATAGTCGATAGTCGAGTCGATAGTCGATAGTCGAGTCGATAGTCGATAGTCGAGTCGATAGTCGAGTCGATAGTCGATAGTCGAGTCGATAGTCGATAGTCGAGTCGATAGTCGAGTCGATAGTCGATAGTCGAGTCGATAGTCGATAGTCGAGTCGATTGTCGATAGGCGAGTCGATAGTCGATAGTCGAGTCGATAGTCGATAGTCGAGTCGATAGTCGATAGTCGAGTCGATAGTCGAATCGATAGTCGATAGTCGAGTCGATAGTCGATAGTCGATAGTCGAGTCGATAGTCGAGTCGATAGTCGAGTCGATAGTCGATAGTCGATAGTCGAGTCGATAGTCGATAGTCGATAGTCGAGTCGATAGTCGATAGTCGAGTCGATAGTCGATAGTCGAGTCGATAGTCGAGTCGATAGTCGATAATCGAGTCGATAGTCGAGTCGATAGACGAGTCGATAGTCGAGTCGATAGTCGAGTAGATAGTCGAGTCGATAGTCGATAGTCGAGTCGATAGTCGATAATCGAGTCGATAGTCGAGTCGATAGTCGAGTCGATAGTCGATAGTCGAGTCGATAGTCGATGGTCGAGTCGATAGTCGATAATCGAGTCGATAGTAGATAGTCGAGTCGATAGTCGATAGTCGATAGTCGAGTCGATAGTCGATAGTCGAGTCGATAGTCGATAGTCGAGTCGATAGTCGAGTCGATAGTCGATAATCGAGTCGATAGTCGAGTCGATAGACGAGTCGATAGTCGAGTCGATAGTCGAGTCGATAGTCGAGTCGATAGTCGATAGTCGAGTCGATAGTCGATAATCGAGTCGATAGTCGAGTCGATAGTCGAGTCGATAGTCGATAGTCGAGTCGATAGTCGATGGTCGAGTCGATAGTCGATAATCGAGTCGATAGTCGATAGTCGAGTCGATAGTCGATAGTCGAGTCGATAGTCGATAGTCGAGTCGATAGTCGATAGTCGAGTCGATAGTCGATAGTCGAGTCGATAGTCGAGTCGATAGTCGATAGTCGATAGTCGAGTCGATAGTCGATAGTCGATAGTCGAGTCGATAGTCGATAGTCGAGTCGATAGTCGATAGTCGAGTCGATAGTCGATAGTCGAGTCGATAGTCGATAGTCGAGTCGATAGTCGATAGTCGAGTCGATAGTCGAGTCGATAGTCGAGTCGATAGTCGAGTCGATAGTCGAGTCGATAGTCGAGTCGATAGTCGATAGTCGAGTCGATAGTCGATAGTCGATAGTCGAGGCGATAGTCGATAGTCGAGTCGATAGTCGATAGTCGAGTCGATAGTCGAGTCGATAGTCGATAGTCGAGTCGATAGTCGATAGTCGAGTCGATAGTCGATAGTAGAGTCGATAGTCGATAGTCGAGTCGATAGTCGATAGTCGAGTCGATAGTCGATAGTCGAGTCGATGGTCGATAGTCGAGTCGATAGTCGATAGTCGAGTCGATAGTCGATAGTCGAGTCGATAGTCGATAGTCGAGTCGATAGTCGATAGTCGAGTCGATAGTCGATAGTCGAGTCGATAGTCGATAGTCGAGTCGATAGTCGATAGTCGAGTCGATAGTCGATAGGCGAGTCGATAGTCGATAGTCGAGTCGATAGTCGATAGTCGAGTCGATAGTCGAGTCGATAGTCGATAGTCGAGTCGATAGTCGATAGTCGAGTCGATAGTCGATAGTCGATAGTCGAGTCGATAGTCGAGTCGATAGTCGAGTCGATAGTCGATAGTCGATAGTCGAGTCGATAGTCGATAGTCGATAGTCGAGTCGATAGTCGATAGTCGAGTCGATAGTCGATAGTCGAGTCGATAGTCGAGTCGATAGTCGATAGTCGAGTCGATAGTCGATAGTCGAGTCGATAGTCGAGTCGATAGTCGAGTCGATAGTCGATAGTCGAGTCGATAGTCGAGTCGATAGTCGATAGTCGATAGTCGAGTCGATAGTCGATAGTCGATAGTCGAGTCGATAGTCGATAGTCGATAGTCGAGTCGATAGTCGATAGTCGAGTCGATAGTCGATAGTCGAGTCGATAGTCGATAGTCGAGTCGATAGTCGATAGTCGAGTCGATAGTCGATAATCGAGTCGATAGTCGAGTCGATAGTCGAGTCGATAGTCGATAGTCGAGTCGATAGTCGATAGTCGATAGTCGAGTCGATAGTCGATAGTCGAGTCGATAGTCGATAGTCGAGTCGATAGTCGATAGTCGAGTCGATAGTCGAATCGATAGTCGATAGTCGAGTCGATAGTCGATAGTCGAGTCGATAGTCGATAGTCGATAGTCGAGTCGATAGTCGAGTCGATAGTCGATAGTCGAGTCGATAGTCGATAGTCGATAGTCGAGGCGATAGTCGATAGTCGAGTCGATAGTCGAGTCGATAGTCGATAGTCGAGTCGATAGTCGATAGTCGAGTCGATAGTCGATAGTAGAGTCGATAGTCGATAGTCGAGTCGATAGTCGATAGTCGATAGTCGAGTCGATAGTCGATAGTCGATAGTCGAGTCGATAGTCGATAGTCGAGTCGATAGTCGATAGTCGAGTCGATAGTCGATAGTCGAGTCGATAGTCGATAATCGAGTCGATAGTCGAGTCGATAGTCGAGTCGATAGTCGATAGTCGAGTCGATAGTCGATAGTCGATAGTCGAGTCGATAGTCGATAGTCGAGTCGATAGTCGATAGTCGAGTCGATAGTCGATAGTCGAGTCGATAGTCGAATCGATAGTCGATAGTCGAGTCGATAGTCGATAGTCGAGTCGATAGTCGATAGTCGATAGTCGAGTCGATAGTCGAGTCGATAGTCGATAGTCGAGTCGATAGTCGATAGTCGAGTCGATAGTCGATAGTCGAGTCGATAGTCGATAGTCGATAGTCGAGGCGATAGTCGATAGTCGAGTCGATAGTCGAGTCGATAGTCGATAGTCGAGTCGATAGTCGATAGTCGAGTCGATAGTCGATTGGAGAGTCGATAGTCGATAGTCGAGTCGATAGTCGATAGTCGAGTCGATAGTCGATAGTCGAGTCGATGGTCGATAGTCGAGTCGATAGTCGCTAGTCGAGTCGATAGTCGGTAGTCGAGTCGATAGTCGATAGTCGAGTCGATAGTCGATAGTCGAGTCGATAGTCGATAGTCGAGTCGATAGTCGATAGTCGAGTCGATAGTCGAGTCGATAGTCGATAGTCGAGTCGATAGTCGATAGTCGAGTCGATAGTCGAGTCGATAGTCGATAGTCGAGTCGATAGTCGATAGTCGAGTCGATTGTCGATAGGCGAGTCGATAGTCGATAGTCGAGTCGATAGTCGATAGTCGAGTCGATAGTCGATAGTCGAGTCGATAGTCGAATCGATAGTCGATAGTCGAGTCGATAGTCGATAGTCGATAGTCGAGTCGATAGTCGAGTCGATAGTCGAGTCGATAGTCGATAGTCGATAGTCGAGTCGATAGTCGATAGTCGATAGTCGAGTCGATAGTCGATAGTCGAGTCGATAGTCGATAGTCGAGTCGATAGTCGAGTAGATAGTCGATAATCGAGTCGATAGTCGAGTCGATAGACGAGTCGATAGTCGAGTCGATAGTCGAGTCGATAGTCGAGTCGATAGTCGATAGTCGAGTCGATAGTCGATAATCGAGTAGATAGTCGAGTCGATAGTCGAGTCGATAGTCGATAGTCGAGTCGATAGTCGATGGTCGAGTCGATAGTCGATAATCGAGTCGATAGTCGATAGTCGAGTCGATAGTCGATAGTCGATAGTCGAGTCGATAGTCGATAGTCGAGTCGATAGTCGATAGTCGAGTCGATAGTCGAGTCGATAGTCGATAATCGAGTCGATAGTCGAGTCGATAGACGAGTCGATAGTCGAGTCGATAGTCGAGTCGATAGTCGAGTCGATAGTCGATAGTCGAGTCGATAGTCGATAATCGAGTCGATAGTCGAGTCGATAGTCGATAGTCGAGTCGATAGTCGAGTCGATAGTCGATGGTCGAGTCGATAGTCGATAATCGAGTCGATAGTCGATAGTCGAGTCGATAGTCGATAGTCGAGTCGATAGTCGATAGTCGAGTCGATAGTCGATAGTCGAGTCGATAGTCGATAGTCGAGTCGATAGTCGAATCGATAGTCGATAGTCGATAGTCGATAGTCGAGTCGATAGTCGAGTCGATAGTCGAGTCGATAGTCGATAGTCGATAGTCGAGTCGATAGTCGATAGTCGATAGTCGAGTCGATAGTCGATAGTCGAGTCGATAGTCGATAGTCGAGTCGATAGTCGATAGTCGAGTCGATAGTCGATAGTCGAGTCGATAGTCGATAGTCGAGTCGATAGTCGATAGTCGAGTCGATAGTCGATAGTCGAGTCGATAGTCGATAATCGAGTCGATAGTCGAGTCGATAGTC
The DNA here is from genome assembly GCA_933228935.1 of Pemphredon lugubris. Classification (NCBI taxonomy): domain Eukaryota; kingdom Metazoa; phylum Arthropoda; class Insecta; order Hymenoptera; family Crabronidae; genus Pemphredon; species Pemphredon lugubris. Next base: position 31,419,424 of record OW121815.1, read on the forward strand.
GAGTCGATAGTCGAGTCGATTGTCGAGTCGATAGTCGAGTCGATAGTCGATAGTCGAGTCGATAGTCGATAATCGAGTCGATAGTCGAGTCGATAGTCGAGTCGATAGTCGATAGTCGAGTCGATAGTCGATAGTCGAGTCGATAGTCGATAGTCGAGTCGATAGTCGATAGTCGAGTCGATAGTCGATAGTCGAGTCGATAGTCGATAATCGATAGTCGAGTCGATAGTCGATAATCGAGTCGATAGTCGAGTCGATAGACGAGTCGATAGTCGAGTCGATAGTCGAGTCGATAGTCGAGTCGATAGTCGAGTCGATAGTCGATAGTCGAGTCGATAGTCGAGTCGATAGTCGAGTCGATAGTCGAGTCGATAGTCGAGTCGATAGTCGAGTCGATAGTCGAGTCGATAGTCGAGTCGATAGTCGATAGTCGATAGTCGATAGTCGATAGTCGAGTCGATAGTCGATAGTCGATAGTCGAGTCGAGTCGATAGTCGAGTCGAGTCGAGTCGATAGTCGAGTCGAGTCGAGTCGATAGTCGAGTCGAGTCGAGTCGATAGTCGAGTCGAGTCGAGTCGAGTCGAGTCGAGTCGATAGTCGAGTCGAGTCGAGTCGAGTCGATAGTCGATAGTCGAGTCGAGTCGAGTCGATAGTCGAGTCGAGTCGAGTCGATAGTCGAGTCGAGTCGAGTCGAGTCGATAGTCGAGTCGAGTCGAGTCGAGTCGATAGTCGAGTCGAGTCGAGTCGAGTCGATAGTCGAGTCGAGTCGAGTCGAGTCGATAGTCGAGTCGAGTCGAGTCGAGTCGATAGTCGAGTCGAGTCGAGTCGATAGTCGAGTCGATAGTCGAGTCGATAGTCGAGTCGATAGTCGAGTCGATAGTCGAGTCGATAGTCGAGTCGATAGTCGAGTCGATAGTCGATAGTCGATAGTCGAGTCGATAGTCGAGTCGATAGTCGAGTCGATAGTCGATAGTCGATAGTCGAGTCGATAGTCGATAGTCGAGTCGATAGTCGATAGTCGAGTCGATAGTCGAATCGATAGTCGATAGTCGATAGTCGAGTCGATAGTCGAATCGATAGTCGATAGTCGAGTCGATAGTCGATAGTCGAGTCGATAGTCGAGTCGATAGTCGATAGTCGAGTCGATAGTCGATAGTCGAGTCGATAGTCGAGTCGATAGTCGAGTCGATAGTCGATAGTCGAGTCGATAGTCGAGTCGATAGTCGATAGTCGATAGTCGAGTCGATAGTCGATAGTCGATAGTCGAGTCGATAGTCGATAGTCGATAGTCGAGTCGATAGTCGATAGTCGAGTCGATAGTCGATAGTCGAGTCGATAGTCGATAGTCGAGTCGATAGTCGATAATCGAGTCGATAGTCGAGTCGATAGTCGAGTCGATAGTCGATAGTCGAGTCGATAGTCGATAGTCGATAGTCGAGTCGATAGTCGATAGTCGAGTCGATAGTCGATAGTCGAGTCGATAGTCGATAGTCGAGTCGATAGTCGAATCGATAGTCGATAGTCGAGTCGATAGTCGATAGTCGAGTCGATAGTCGATAGTCGATAGTCGAGTCGATAGTCGAGTCGATAGTCGATAGTCGAGTCGATAGTCGATAGTCGAGTCGATAGTCGATAGTCGATAGTCGAGGCGATAGTCGATAGTCGAGTCGATAGTCGAGTCGATAGTCGATAGTCGAGTCGATAGTCGATAGTCGAGTCGATAGTCGATAGTCGATAGTCGAGTCGATAGTCGATAGTCGAGTCGATAGTCGATAGTCGAGTCGATAGTCGATAATCGAGTCGATAGTCGAGTCGATAGTCGAGTCGATAGTCGATAGTCGAGTCGATAGTCGATAGTCGATAGTCGAGTCGATAGTCGATAGTCGATAGTCGAGTCGATAGTCGATAGTCGAGTCGATAGTCGATAGTCGAGTCGATAGTCGATAGTCGAGTCGATAGTCGATAGTCGAGTCGATAGTCGAATCGATAGTCGATAGTCGAGTCGATAGTCGATAGTCGAGTCGATAGTCGATAGTCGATAGTCGAGTCGATAGTCGAGTCGATAGTCGATAGTCGAGTCGATAGTCGATAGTCGAGTCGATAGTCGATAGTCGATAGTCGAGGCGATAGTCGATAGTCGAGTCGATAGTCGAGTCGATAGTCGATAGTCGAGTCGATAGTCGATAGTCGAGTCGATAGTCGATAGTAGAGTCGATAGTCGATAGTCGAGTCGATAGTCGATAGTCGAGTCGATAGTCGATAGTCGAGTCGATGGTCGATAGTCGAGTCGATAGTCGCTAGTCGAGTCGATAGTCGGTAGTCGAGTCGATAGTCGAGTCGATAGTCGATAGTCGAGTCGATAGTCGATAGTCGAGTCGATAGTCGATAGTCGAGTCGATAGTCGAGTCGATAGTCGAGTCGATAGTCGATAGTCGAGTCGATAGTCGATAGTCGAGTCGATAGTCGAGTCGATAGTCGATAGTCGAGTCGATAGTCGATAGTCGAGTCGATTGTCGATAGGCGAGTCGATAGTCGATAGTCGAGTCGATAGTCGATAGTCGAGTCGATAGTCGATAGTCGAGTCGATAGTCGAATCGATAGTCGATAGTCGAGTCGATAGTCGATAGTCGATAGTCGAGTCGATAGTCGAGTCGATAGTCGAGTCGATAGTCGATAGTCGATAGTCGAGTCGATAGTCGATAGTCGATAGTCGAGTCGATAGTCGATAGTCGAGTCGATAGTCGATAGTCGAGTCGATAGTCGAGTCGATAGTCGATAATCGAGTCGATAGTCGAGTCGATAGACGAGTCGATAGTCGAGTCGATAGTCGAGTCGATAGTCGAGTCGATAGTCGATAGTCGAGTCGATAGTCGATAATCGAGTCGATAGTCGAGTCGATAGTCGAGTCGATAGTCGATAGTCGAGTCGATAGTCGATGGTCGAGTCGATAGTCGATAATCGAGTCGATAGTCGATAGTCGAGTCGATAGTCGATAGTCGATAGTCGAGTCGATAGTCGATAGTCGAGTCGATAGTCGATAGTCGAGTCGATAGTCGAGTCGATAGTCGATAATCGAGTCGATAGTCGAGTCGATAGACGAGTCGATAGTCGAGTCGATAGTCGAGTCGATAGTCGAGTCGATAGTCGATAGTCGAGTCGATAGTAGATAATCGAGTCGATAGTCGAGTCGATAGTCGAGTCGATAGTCGATAGTCGAGTCGATAGTCGATGGTCGAGTCGATAGTCGATAATCGAGTCGATAGTCGATAGTCGAGTCGATAGTCGATAGTCGAGTCGATAGTCGATAGTCGAGTTGATAGTCGATAGTCGAGTCGATAGTCGATAGTCGAGTCGATAGTCGAATCGATAGTCGATAGTCGATAGTCGATAGTCGAGTCGATAGTCGAGTCGATAGTCGAGTCGATAGTCGATAGTCGATAGTCGAGTCGATAGTCGATAGTCGATAGTCGAGTCGATAGTCGATAGTCGATAGTCGAGTCGATAGTCGATAGTCGAGTCGATAGTCGATAGTCGAGTCGATAGTCGATAGTCGAGTCGATAGTCGATAGTCGAGTCGATAGTCGATAGTCGAGTCGATAGTCGATAATCGAGTCGATAGTCGAGTCGATAGACGAGTCGATAGTCGAGTCGATAGTCGAGTCGATAGTCGAGTCGATAGTCGATAGTCGAGTCGATAGTCGATAATCGAGTCGATAGTCGAGTCGATAGTCGAGTCGATAGTCGATAGTCGATAGTCGAGTCGATAGTCGATAGTCGAGTCGATAGTCGATAGTCGAGTCGATAGTCGATAGTCGAGTCGATAGTCGATAGTCGAGTCGATAGTCGATAGTCGAGTCGATAGTCGATAGTCGAGTCGTTAGTCGATAGTCGAGTCGATAGTCGATAGTCGAGTCGATAGTCGAGTCGATAGTCGAGTCGATAGTCGATAGTCGAGTCGATAGTCGATAGTCGATAGTCGAGTCGATAGTCGATAGTCGATAGTCGATAGTCGAGTCGATAGTCGAGTCGATAGTCGAGTCGATAGTCGATAGTCGATAGTCGAGTCGATAGTCGATAGTCGAGTCGATAGTCGATAGTCGAGTCGATAGTCGATAGTCGAGTCGATAGTCGATAATCGATAGTCGAGTCGATAGTCGATAATCGAGTCGATAGTCGAGTCGATAGACGAGTCGATAGTCGAGTCGATAGTCGAGTCGATAGTCGAGTCGATAGTCGAGTCGATAGTCGATAGACGAGTCGATAGTCGAGTCGATAGTCGAGTCGATAGTCGAGTCGATAGTCGAGTCGATAGTCGAGTCGATAGTCGAGTCGATAGTCGAGTCGATAGTCGATAGTCGATAGTCGATAGTCGATAGTCGAGTCGATAGTCGATAGTCGATAGTCGAGTCGAGTCGATAGTCGAGTCGAGTCGAGTCGATAGTCGAGTAGAGTCGAGTCGATAGTCGAGTCGAGTCGAGTCGATAGTCGAGTCGAGTCGAGTCGAGTCGAGTCGAGTCGATAGTCGAGTCGAGTCGAGTCGAGTCGATAGTCGATAGTCGAGTCGAGTCGAGTCGATAGTCGAGTCGAGTCGAGTCGATAGTCGAGTCGAGTCGAGTCGAGTCGATAGTCGAGTCGAGTCGAGTCGAGTCGATAGTCGAGTCGAGTCGAGTCGAGTCGATAGTCGAGTCGAGTCGAGTCGAGTCGATAGTCGAGTCGAGTCGAGTCGAGTCGATAGTCGAGTCGATAGTCGAGTCGATAGTCGAGTCGATAGTCGAGTCGATAGTCGAGTCGATAGTCGAGTCGATAGTCGAGTCGATAGTCGATAGTCGATAGTCGAGTCGATAGTCGATAGTCGAGTCGATAGTCGATAGTCGATAGTCGAGTCGATAGTCGATAATCGAGTCGATAGTCGAGTCGATAGTCGAGTCGATAGTCGATAGTCGAGTCGATAGTCGATAGTCGATAGTCGAGTCGATAGTCGATAGTCGAGTCGATAGTCGATAGTCGAGTCGATAGTCGATAGTCGAGTCGATAGTCGATAGTCGAGTCGATAGTCGAGTCGATAGTCGATAGTCGAGTCGATAGTCGATAGTCGAGTCGATTGTCGATAGTCGATAGTCGAGTCGATAGTCGAGTCGATAGTCGATAGTCGAGTCGATAGTCGATAGTCGAGTCGATAGTCGATAGTCGAGTCGATAGTCGATAGTAGAGTCGATAGTCGATAGTCGAGTCGATAGTCGATAGTCGAGTCGATAGTCGATAGTCGAGTCGATGGTCGATAGTCGAGTCGATAGTCGCTAGTCGAGTCGATAGTCGGTAGTCGAGTCGATAGTCGATAGTCGAGTCGATAGTCGATAGTCGAGTCGATAGTCGATAGTCGAGTCGATAGTCGATAGTCGAGTCGATAGTCGAGTCGATAGTCGATAGTCGAGTCGATAGTCGATAGTCGAGTCGATAGTCGAGTCGATAGTCGATAGTCGAGTCGATAGTCGATAGTCGAGTCGATTGTCGATAGGCGAGTCGATAGTCGATAGTCGAGTCGATAGTCGATAGTCGAGTCGATAGTCGATAGTCGAGTCGATAGTCGAGTCGATAGTCGATAGTCGAGTCGATAGTCGATAGTCGATAGTCGAGTCGATAGTCGAGTCGATAGTCGATAGTCGATAGTCGAGTCGATAGTCGATAGTCGATAGTCGAGTCGATAGTCGATAGTCGAGTCGATAGTCGATAGTCGAGTCGATAGTCGATAGTCGAGTCGATAGTCGATAGTCGAGTCGATAGTCGAGTCGATAGTCGAGTCGATAGTCGATAGTCGATAGTCGAGTCGATAGTCGATAGTCGATAGTCGAGTCGATAGTCGATAGTCGAGTCGATAGTCGATAGTCGAGTCGATAGTCGATAATCGAGTCGATAGTCGAGTCGATAGTCGAGTCGATAGTCGATAGTCGAGTCGATAGTCGATAGTCGAGTCGATAGTCGATAGTAGAGTCGATAGTCGATAGTCGAGTCGATAGTCGAGTCGATAGTCGAGTCGATAGTCGATAGTCGAGTCGATAGTCGATAGTCGAGTCGATAGTCGATAGTCGAGTCGATAGTCGATAGTCGAGTCGATAGTCGATAGTCGAGTCGATAGTCGAGTCGATAGTCGATAGTCGAGTCGATAGTCGATAGTCGAGTCGATAGTCGATAGTCGAGTCGATAGTCGATGGTCGAGTCGATAGTCGATAATCGAGTCGATAGTCGATAGTCGAGTCGATAGTCGATAGTCGAGTCGATAGTCGAGTCGATAGTCGAGTCGATAGTCGAGTCGATAGTCGAGTCGATAGTCGAGTCGATAGTCGAGTCGATAGTCGAGTCGATAGTCGATAGTCGAGTCGATAGTCGATAGTCGAGTCGATAGTCGATAGTCGATAGTCGAGGCGATAGTCGATAGTCGAGTCGATAGTCGAGTCGATAGTCGATAGTCGAGTCGATAGTTGATAGTCGAGTCGATAGTCGATAGTCGAGTCGATAGTCGATAGTCGAGTCGATAGTCGATAATCGAGTCGATAGTCGATAGTCGAGTCGATAGTCGAGTCGATAGTCGATAGTCGATAATCGAGTCGATAGTCGAGTCGATAGTCGATAGTCGAGTCGATAGTCGATAGTCGAGTCGATAGTCGATAGTCGAGTCGATAGTCGATAGTCGAGTCGATAGTCGATAGTCGAGTCAATAGTCGATAGTCGAGTCGATAGTCGATAGGCGAGTCGATAGTCGCTAGTCGAGTCGATAGTCGATAGTCGAGTCGATAGTCGATAGTCGAGTCGATAGTCGAGTCGATAGTCGATAGTCGATAGTCGAGTCGATAGTCGATAGTCGATAGTCGATAGTCGAGTCGATAGTCGATAGTCGATAGTCGAGTCGATAGTCGATAGTCGAGTCGATAGTCGATAATCGAGTCGATAGTCGAGTCGATAGTCGAGTCGATAGTCGATAGTCGAGTCGATAGTCGAGTCGATAGTCGATAGTCGATAGTCGAGTCGATAGTCGATAGTCGAGTCGATAGTCGATAGTCGAGTCGATAGTCGAGTCGATAGCCGATAGTCGAGTCGATAGTCGATAGTCGAGTCGATAGTCGATAGTCGATAGTCGAGTCGATAGTCGAGTCGATAGTCGATAGTCGAGTCGATAGTCGATAGTCGAGTCGATAGTCGATAGTCGAGTCGATAGTCGATAGTCGATAGTCGAGGCGATAGTCGATAGTCGAGTCGATAGTCGAGTCGATAGTCGATAGTCGAGTCGATAGTCGATAGTCGAGTCGATAGTCGATAGTAGAGTCGATAGTCGATAGTCGAGTCGATAGTCGATAGTCGAGTCGATAGTCGATAGTCGAGTCGATAGTCGATAGTCGATAGTCGAGTCGATAGTCGAGTCGATAGTCGAGTCGATAGTCGAGTCGATAGTCGAGTCGATAGTCGAGTCGATAGTCGAGTCGATAGTCGAGTCGATAGTCGATAGTCGATAGTCGAGTCGATAGTCGATAGTCGATAGTCGAGTCGATAGTCGATAGTCGATAGTCGAGTCGATAGTCGATAATCGAGTCGATAGTCGAGTCGATAGTCGAGTCGATAGTCGATAGTCGAGTCGATAGTCGATAGTCGATAGTCGAGTCGATAGTCGATAGTCGAGTCGATAGTCGATAGTCGAGTCGATAGTCGATAGTCGAGTCGATAGTCGAGTCGATAGTCGATAGTCGAGTCGATAGTCGATAGTCGAGTCGATTGTCGATAGTCGATAGTCGAGTCGATAGTCGAGTCGATAGTCGATAGTCGAGTCGATAGTCGATAGTCGAGTCGATAGTCGATAGTCGAGTCGATAGTCGATAGTAGAGTCGATAGTCGATAGTCGAGTCGATAGTCGATAGTCGAGTCGATAGTCGATAGTCGAGTCGATGGTCGATAGTCGAGTCGATAGTCGCTAGTCGAGTCGATAGTCGATAGTCGAGTCGATAGTCGATAGTCGAGTCGATAGTCGATAGTCGAGTCGATAGTCGATAGTCGAGTCGATAGTCGATAGTCGAGTCGATAGTCGAGTCGATAGTCGATAGTCGAGTCGATAGTCGATAGTCGAGTCGATAGTCGAGTCGATAGTCGATAGTCGAGTCGATAGTCGATAGTCGAGTCGATTGTCGATAGGCGAGTCGATAGTCGATAGTCGAGTCGATAGTCGATAGTCGAGTCGATAGTCGATAGTCGAGTCGATAGTCGAATCGATAGTCGATAGTCGAGTCGATAGTCGATAGTCGATAGTCGAGTCGATAGTCGAGTCGATAGTCGATAGTCGATAGTCGAGTCGATAGTCGATAGTCGATAGTCGAGTCGATAGTCGATAGTCGAGTCGATAGTCGATAGTCGAGTCGATAGTCGATAGTCGAGTCGATGGTCGATAGTCGAGTCGATAGTCGAGTCGATAGTCGAGTCGATAGTCGATAGTCGATAGTCGAGTCGATAGTCGATAGTCGATAGTCGAGTCGATAGTCGATAGTCGAGTCGATAGTCGATAGTCGAGTCGATAGTCGATAATCGAGTCGATAGTCGAGTCGATAGTCGAGTCGATAGTCGATAGTCGAGTCGATAGTCGATAGTCGAGTCGATAGTCGATAGTAGAGTCGATAGTCGATAGTCGAGTCGATAGTCGAGTCGATAGTCGAGTCGATAGTCGATAGTCGAGTCGATAGTCGATAGTCGAGTCGATAGTCGATAGTCGAGTCGATAGTCGATAGTCGAGTCGATAGTCGAGTCGATAGTCGATAGTCGAGTCGATAGTCGATAGTCGAGTCGATAGTCGATAGTCGAGTCGATAGTCGATGGTCGAGTCGATAGTCGATAATCGAGTCGATAGTCGATAGTCGAGTCGATAGTCGATAGTCGAGTCGATAGTCGAGTCGATAGTCGAGTCGATAGTCGAGTCGATAGTCGAGTCGATAGTCGAGTCGATAGTCGAGTCGATAGTCGATAGTCGAGTCGATAGTCGATAGTCGATAGTCGAGTCGATAGTCGATAGTCGAGTCGATAGTCGAGTCGATAGTCGATAGTCGAGTCGATAGTTGATAGTCGAGTCGATAGTCGATAGTCGAGTCGATAGTCGATAGTCGAGTCGATAGTCGATAATCGAGTCGATAGTCGATAGTCGAGTCGATAGTCGAGTCGATAGTCGATAGTCGATAATCGAGTCGATAGTCGAGTCGATAGTCGATAGTCGAGTCGATAGTCGATAGTCGAGTCGATAGTCGATAGTCGAGTCGATAGTCGATAGTCGAGTCGATAGTCGATAGTCGAGTCAATAGTCGATAGTCGAGTCGATAGTCGATAGGCGAGTCGATAGTCGCTAGTCGAGTCGATAGTCGATAGTCGAGTCGATAGTCGATAGTCGAGTCGATAGTCGAGTCGATAGTCGATAGTCGATAGTCGAGTCGATAGTCGATAGTCGATAGTCGATAGTCGAGTCGATAGTCGATAGTCGATAGTCGAGTCGATAGTCGATAGTCGAGTCGATAGTCGATAATCGAGTCGATAGTCGAGTCGATAGTCGAGTCGATAGTCGATAGTCGAGTCGATAGTCGATAGTCGATAGTCGAGTCGATAGTCGATAGTCGAGTCGATAGTCGATAGTCGAGTCGATAGTCGAGTCGATAGTCGATAGTCGAGTCGATAGTCGATAGTCGAGTCGATAGTCGATAGTCGATAGTCGAGTCGATAGTCGAGTCGATAGTCGATAGTCGAGTCGATAGTCGATAGTCGAGTCGATAGTCGATAGTCGATAGTCGAGGCGATAGTCGATAGTCGAGTCGATAGTCGAGTCGATAGTCGATAGTCGAGTCGATAGTCGATAGTCGAGTCGATAGTCGATAGTAGAGTCGATAGTCGATAGTCGAGTCGATAGTCGATAGTCGAGTCGATAGTCGATAGTCGAGTCGATAGTCGATAGTCGATAGTCGAGTCGATAGTCGAGTCGATAGTCGAGTCGATAGTCGATAGTCGATAGTCGAGTCGATAGTCGATAGTCGATAGTCGAGTCGATAGTCGATAGTCGAGTCGATAGTCGATAGTCGAGTCGATAGTCGATAGTCGAGTCGATAGTCGATAGTCGAGTCGATAGTCGATAGTCGAGTCGATAGTCGAGTCGATAGTCGAGTCGATAGTCGATAGTCGATAGTCGAGTCGATAGTCGATAGTCGATAGTCGAGTCGATAGTCGATAGTCGAGTCGATAGTCGATAGTCGAGTCGATAGTCGATAATCGAGTCGATAGTCGAGTCGATAGTCGAGTCGATAGTCGATAGTCGAGTCGATAGTCGATAGTCGAGTCGATAGTCGATAGTCGAGTCGATAGTCGATAGTCGAGTCGATAGTCGATAGTCGAGTCGATAGTCGAGTCGATAGTCGAGTCGATAGTCGATAGTCGAGTCGATAGTCGATAGTCGAGTCGATAGTCGATAGTCGAGTCGATAGTCGATAGTCGAGTCGATAGTCGATAGTCGAGTCGATAGTCGAGTCGATAGTCGAGTCGATAGTCGATAGTCGAGTCGATAGTCGATAGTCGAGTCGATAGTCGATAGTCGAGTCGATAGTCGATGGTCGAGTCGATAGTCGATAATCGAGTCGATAGTCGATAGTCGAGTCGATAGTCGATAGTCGAGTCGATAGTCGAGTCGATAGTCGAGTCGATAGTCGAGTCGATAGTCGAGTCGATAGTCGAGTCGATAGTCGAGTCGATAGTCGAGTCGATAGTCGAGTCGATAGTCGATAGTCGATAGTCGAGGCGATAGTCGATAGTCGAGTCGATAGTCGAGTCGATAGTCGATAGTCGAGTCGATAGTTGATAGTCGAGTCGATAGTCGATAGTCGAGTCGATAGTCGATAGTCGAGTCGATAGTCGATAATCGAGTCGATAGTCGATAGTCGAGTCGATAGTCGATAGTCGAGTCGATAGTCGATAGTCGATAATCGAGTCGATAGTCGAGTCGATAGTCGATAGTCGAGTCGATAGTCGATAGTCGAGTCGATAGTCGATAGTCGAGTCGATAGTCGATAGTCGAGTCAATAGTCGATAGTCGAGTCGATAGTCGATAGGCGAGTCGATAGTCGCTAGTCGAGTCGATAGTCGATAGTCGAGTCGATAGTCGATAGTCGAGTCGATAGTCGATAGTCGAGTCGATAGTCGATTCGATAGTCGAGTCGATAGTCGAGTCGATAGTCGATAGTCAAGTCGATAGTCGAGTCGATAGTCCATAGTCGAGTCGATAGTCGATAGTCGAGTCGATAGTCGATAGTCGAGTCGATAGTCGAGTCGATAGTCGATAGTCGAGTCGATAGTCGATAGTCGAGTCGATAGTCGATAGTCGAGTCGATAGTCGATAGTCGAGTCAATAGTCGATAGTCGAGTCGATAGTCGATAGGCGAGTCGATAGTCGCTAGTCGAGTCGATAGTCGATAGTCGAGTCGATAGTCGATAGTCGAGTCGATAGTCGATAGTCGAGTCGATAGTCGAGTCGATAGTCGAGTCGATAGTCGATAGTCGATAGTCGAGTCGATAGTCGATAGTCGATAGTCGAGTCGATAGTCGATAGTCGAGTCGATAGTCGATAGTCGAGTCGATAGTCGAGTCGATAGTCGATAGTCGAGTCGATAGTCGATAGTCGAGTCGATAGTCGAGTCGATAGTCGAGTCGATAGTCGATAGTCGATAGTCGAGTCGATAGTCGATAGTCGATAGTCGAGTCGATAGTCGATAGTCGAGTCGATAGTCGATAGTCGAGTCGATAGTCGATAGTCGAGTCGATAGTCGATAATCGAGTCGATAGTCGAGTCGATAGTCGAGTCGATAGTCGATAGTCGAGTCGATAGTCGATAGTCGATAGTCGAGTCGATAGTCGATAGTCGAGTCGATAGTCGATAGTCGAGTCGATAGTCGATAGTCGAGTCGATAGTCGAATCGATAGTCGATAGTCGAGTCGATAGTCGATAGTCGAGCCGATAGTCGATAGTCGATAGTCGAGTCGATAGTCGAGTCGATAGTCGATAGTCGAGTCGATAGTCGATAGTCGAGTCGATAGTCGATAGTCGATAGTCGAGGCGATAGTCGATAGTCGAGTCGATAGTCGAGTCGATAGTCGATAGTCGAGTCGATAGTCGATAGTCGAGTCGATAGTCGATAGTAGAGTCGATAGTCGATAGTCGAGTCGATAGTCGATAGTCGATAGTCGAGTCGATAGTCGATAGTCGATAGTCGAGTCGATAGTCGATAGTCGAGTCGATAGTCGATAGTCGAGTCGATAGTCGATAGTCGAGTCGATAGTCGATAATCGAGTCGATAGTCGAGTCGATAGTCGAGTCGATAGTCGATAGTCGAGTCGATAGTCGATAGTCGAGTCGATAGTCGATAGTCGAGTCGATAGTCGATAGTCGAGTCGATAGTCGAATCGATAGTCGATAGTCGAGTCGATAGTCGATAGTCGAGTCGATAGTCGATAGTCGATAGTCGAGTCGATAGTCGAGTCGATAGTCGATAGTCGAGTCGATAGTCGATAGTCGAGTCGATAGTCGATAGTCGATAGTCGAGGCGATAGTCGATAGTCGAGTCGATAGTCGAGTCGATAGTCGATAGTCGAGTCGATAGTCGATAGTCGAGTCGATAGTCGATAGTAGAGTCGATAGTCGATAGTCGAGTCGATAGTCGATAGTCGAGTCGATAGTCGATAGTCGAGTCGATGGTCGATAGTCGAGTCGATAGTCGCTAGTCGAGTCGATAGTCGGTAGTCGAGTCGATAGTCGATAGTCGAGTCGATAGTCGATAGTCGAGTCGATAGTCGATAGTCGAGTCGATAGTCGATAGTCGAGTCGATAGTCGAGTCGATAGTCGATAGTCGAGTCGATAGTCGATAGTCGAGTCGATAGTCGAGTCGATAGTCGATAGTCGAGTCGATAGTCGATAGTCGAGTCGATTGTCGATAGGCGAGTCGATAGTCGATAGTCGAGTCGATAGTCGATAGTCGAGTCGATAGTCGATAGTCGAGTCGATAGTCGAATCGATAGTCGATAGTCGAGTCGATAGTCGATAGTCGATAGTCGAGTCGATAGTCGAGTCGATAGTCGAGTCGATAGTCGATAGTCGATAGTCGAGTCGATAGTCGATAGTCGATAGTCGAGTCGATAGTCGATAGTCGAGTCGATAGTCGATAGTCGAGTCGATAGTCGAGTCGATAGTCGATAATCGAGTCGATAGTCGAGTCGATAGACGAGTCGATAGTCGAGTCGATAGTCGAGTCGATAGTCGAGTCGATAGTCGATAGTCGAGTCGATAGTCGATAATCGAGTCGATAGTCGAGTCGATAGTCGAGTCGATAGTCGATAGTCGAGTCGATAGTCGATGGTCGAGTCGATAGTCGATAATCGAGTCGATAGTCGATAGTCGAGTCGATAGTCGATAGTCGAGTCGATAGTCGATAGTCGAGTCGATAGTCGATAGTCGAGTCGATAGTCGATAGTCGAGTCGATAGTCGAATCGATAGTCGATAGTCGATAGTCGATAGTCGAGTCGATAGTCGAGTCGATAGTCGAGTCGATAGTCGATAGTCGATAGTCGAGTCGATAGTCGATAGTCGATAGTCGAGTCGATAGTCGATAGTCGAGTCGATAGTCGATAGTCGAGTCGATAGTCGATAGTCGAGTCGATAGTCGATAGTCGAGTCGATAGTCGATAATCGAGTCGATAGTCGATAGTCGAGTCGATAGTCGATAGTCGAGTCGATAGTCGATAGTCGATAATCGAGTCGATAGTCGAGTCGATAGTCGATAGTCGAGTCGATAGTCGATAGTCGAGTCGATAGTCGATAGTCGAGTCGATAGTCGATAGTCGAGTCAATAGTCGATAGTCGAGTCGATAGTCGATAGGCGAGTCGATAGTCGCTAGTCGAGTCGATAGTCGATAGTCGAGTCGATAGTCGATAGTCGAGTCGATAGTCGATAGTCGAGTCGATAGTCGATTCGATAGTCGAGTCGATAGTCGAGTCGATAGTCGATAGTCAAGTCGATAGTCGAGTCGATAGTCCATAGTCGAGTCGATAGTCGATAGTCGAGTCGATAGTCGAGTCGATAGTCGAGTCGATAGTCGAGTCGATAGTCGAGTCGATAGTCGAGTCGATAGTCGAGTCGATAGTCGATAGTCGAGTCGATAGTCGATAGTCGATAGTCGAGGCGATAGTCGATAGTCGAGTCGATAGTCGATAGTCGAGTCGATAGTCGAGTCGATAGTCGATAGTCGAGTCGATAGTCGATAGTCGAGTCGATAGTCGATAGTAGAGTCGATAGTCGATAGTCGAGTCGATAGTCGATAGTCGAGTCGATAGTCGATAGTCGAGTCGATGGTCGATAGTCGAGTCGATAGTCGATAGTCGAGTCGATAGTCGATAGTCGAGTCGATAGTCGATAGTCGAGTCGATAGTCGATAGTCGAGTCGATAGTCGATAGTCGAGTCGATAGTCGATAGTCGAGTCGATAGTCGATAGTCGAGTCGATAGTCGATAGGCGAGTCGATAGTCGATAGTCGAGTCGATAGTCGATAGTCGAGTCGATAGTCGAGTCGATAGTCGATAGTCGAGTCGATAGTCGATAGTCGAGTCGATAGTCGATAGTCGATAGTCGAGTCGATAGTCGAGTCGATAGTCGAGTCGATAGTCGATAGTCGATAGTCGAGTCGATAGTCGATAGTCGATAGTCGAGTCGATAGTCGATAGTCGAGTCGATAGTCGATAGTCGAGTCGATAGTCGAGTCGATAGTCGATAGTCGAGTCGATAGTCGATAGTCGAGTCGATAGTCGAGTCGATAGTCGATAGTCGATAGTCGAGTCGATAGTCGATAGTCGATAGTCGAGTCGATAGTCGATAGTCGAGTCGATAGTCGATAGTCGAGTCGATAGTCGATAGTCGAGTCGATAGTCGATAATCGAGTCGATAGTCGAGTCGATAGTCGAGTCGATAGTCGATAGTCGAGTCGATAGTCGATAGTCGATAGTCGAGTCGATAGTCGATAGTCGAGTCGATAGTCGATAGTCGAGTCGATAGTCGAATCGATAGTCGATAGTCGAGTCGATAGTCGATAGTCGAGCCGATAGTCGATAGTCGATAGTCGAGTCGATAGTCGAGTCGATAGTCGATAGTCGAGTCGATAGTCGATAGTCGAGTCGATAGTCGATAGTCGATAGTAGAGTCGATAGTCGATAGTCGAGTCGATAGTCGAGTCGATAGTCGATAGTCGAGTCGATAGTCGATAGTCGAGTCGATAGTCGATAGTAGAGTCGATAGTCGATAGTCGAGTCGATAGTCGATAGTCGATAGTCGAGTCGATAGTCGATAGTCGATAGTCGAGTCGATAGTCGATAGTCGAGTCGATAGTCGATAGTCGAGTCGATAGTCGATAGTCGAGTCGATAGTCGATAATCGAGTCGATAGTCGAGTCGATAGTCGAGTCGATAGTCGATAGTCGAGTCGATAGTCGATAGTCGATAGTCGAGTCGATAGTCGATAGTCGAGTCGATAGTCGA
This sequence comes from Pemphredon lugubris, assembly GCA_933228935.1. Classification (NCBI taxonomy): domain Eukaryota; kingdom Metazoa; phylum Arthropoda; class Insecta; order Hymenoptera; family Crabronidae; genus Pemphredon; species Pemphredon lugubris. Next base: position 31,435,003 of record OW121815.1, read on the forward strand.
TAGTCGAGTCGATAGTCGATAGTCGAGTCGATAGTCGAATCGATAGTCGATAGTCGAGTCGATAGTCGATAGTCGAGTCGATAGTCGATAGTCGATAGTCGAGTCGATAGTCGAGTCGATAGTCGATAGTCGAGTCGATAGTCGATAGTCGAGTCGATAGTCGATAGTCGATAGTCGAGGCGATAGTCGATAGTCGAGTCGATAGTCGAGTCGATAGTCGATAGTCGAGTCGATAGTCGATAGTCGAGTCGATAGTCGATAGTAGAGTCGATAGTCGATAGTCGAGTCGATAGTCGATAGTCGAGTCGATAGTCGATAGTCGAGTCGATGGTCGATAGTCGAGTCGATAGTCGCTAGTCGAGTCGATAGTCGGTAGTCGAGTCGATAGTCGATAGTCGAGTCGATAGTCGATAGTCGAGTCGATAGTCGATAGTCGAGTCGATAGTCGATAGTCGAGTCGATAGTCGAGTCGATAGTCGATAGTCGAGTCGATAGTCGATAGTCGAGTCGATAGTCGAGTCGATAGTCGATAGTCGAGTCGATAGTCGATAGTCGAGTCGATTGTCGATAGGCGAGTCGATAGTCGATAGTCGAGTCGATAGTCGATAGTCGAGTCGATAGTCGATAGTCGAGTCGATAGTCGAATCGATAGTCGATAGTCGAGTCGATAGTCGATAGTCGATAGTCGAGTCGATAGTCGAGTCGATAGTCGAGTCGATAGTCGATAGTCGATAGTCGAGTCGATAGTCGATAGTCGATAGTCGAGTCGATAGTCGATAGTCGAGTCGATAGTCGATAGTCGAGTCGATAGTCGAGTCGATAGTCGATAATCGAGTCGATAGTCGAGTCGATAGACGAGTCGATAGTCGAGTCGATAGTCGAGTCGATAGTCGAGTCGATAGTCGATAGTCGAGTCGATAGTCGATAATCGAGTCGATAGTCGAGTCGATAGTCGAGTCGATAGTCGATAGTCGAGTCGATAGTCGATGGTCGAGTCGATAGTCGATAATCGAGTCGATAGTCGATAGTCGAGTCGATAGTCGATAGTCGAGTCGATAGTCGATAGTCGAGTCGATAGTCGATAGTCGAGTCGATAGTCGATAGTCGAGTCGATAGTCGAATCGATAGTCGATAGTCGATAGTCGATAGTCGAGTCGATAGTCGAGTCGATAGTCGAGTCGATAGTCGATAGTCGATAGTCGAGTCGATAGTCGATAGTCGATAGTCGAGTCGATAGTCGATAGTCGAGTCGATAGTCGATAGTCGAGTCGATAGTCGATAGTCGAGTCGATAGTCGATAGTCGAGTCGATAGTCGATAGTCGAGTCGATAGTCGATAGTCGAGTCGATAGTCGATAGTCGATAGTCGAGGCGATAGTCGATAGTCGAGTCGATAGTCGAGTCGATAGTCGATAGTCGAGTCGATAGTCGATAGTCGAGTCGATAGTCGATAGTAGAGTCGATAGTCGATAGTCGAGTCGATAGTCGATAGTCGATAGTCGAGTCGATAGTCGATAGTCGATAGTCGAGTCGATAGTCGATAGTCGAGTCGATAGTCGATAGTCGAGTCGATAGTCGATAGTCGAGTCGATAGTCGATAATCGAGTCGATAGTCGAGTCGATAGTCGAGTCGATAGTCGATAGTCGAGTCGATAGTCGATAGTCGATAGTCGAGTCGATAGTCGATAGTCGAGTCGATAGTCGATAGTCGAGTCGATAGTCGATAGTCGAGTCGATAGTCGAATCGATAGTCGATAGTCGAGTCGATAGTCGATAGTCGAGTCGATAGTCGATAGTCGATAGTCGAGTCGATAGTCGAGTCGATAGTCGATAGTCGATAGTCGAGGCGATAGTCGATAGTCGAGTCGATAGTCGAGTCGATAGTCGATAGTCGAGTCGATAGTCGATAGTCGAGTCGATAGTCGATAGTAGAGTCGATAGTCGATAGTCGAGTCGATAGTCGATAGTCGATAGTCGAGTCGATAGTCGATAGTCGAGTCGATGGTCGATAGTCGAGTCGATAGTCGCTAGTCGAGTCGATAGTCGGTAGTCGAGTCGATAGTCGATAGTCGAGTCGATAGTCGATAGTCGAGTCGATAGTCGATAGTCGAGTCGATAGTCGATAGTCGAGTCGATAGTCGAGTCGATAGTCGATAGTCGAGTCGATAGTCGATAGTCGAGTCGATAGTCGAGTCGATAGTCGATAGTCGAGTCGATAGTCGATAGTCGAGTCGATTGTCGATAGGCGAGTCGATAGTCGATAGTCGAGTCGATAGTCGATAGTCGAGTCGATAGTCGATAGTCGAGTCGATAGTCGAATCGATAGTCGATAGTCGAGTCGATAGTCGATAGTCGATAGTCGAGTCGATAGTCGAGTCGATAGTCGAGTCGATAGTCGATAGTCGAGTCGATAGTCGATAGTCGATAGTCGAGTCGATAGTCGATAGTCGAGTCGATAGTCGATAGTCGAGTCGATAGTCGAGTCGATAGTCGATAATCGAGTCGATAGTCGAGTCGATAGACGAGTCGATAGTCGAGTCGATAGTCGAGTCGATAGTCGAGTCGATAGTCGATAGTCGAGTCGATAGTCGATAATCGAGTCGATAGTCGAGTCGATAGTCGAGTCGATAGTCGATAGTCGAGTCGATAGTCAATGGTCGAGTCGATAGTCGATAATCGAGTCGATAGTCGATAGTCGAGTCGATAGTCGATAGTCGATAGTCGAGTCGATAGTCGATAGTCGAGTCGATAGTCGATAGTCGAGTCGATAGTCGAGTCGATAGTCGATAATCGAGTCGATAGTCGAGTCGATAGACGAGTCGATAGTCGAGTCGATAGTCGAGTCGATAGTCGAGTCGATAGTCGATAGTCGAGTCGATAGTCGATAATCGAGTCGATAGTCGAGTCGATAGTCGAGTCGATAGTCGATAGTCGAGTCGATAGTCGATGGTCGAGTCGATAGTCGATAATCGAGTCGATAGTCGATAGTCGAGTCGATAGTCGATAGTCGAGTCGATAGTCGATAGTCGAGTCGATAGTCGATAGTCGAGTCGATAGTCGATAGTCGAGTCGATAGTCGAATCGATAGTCGATAGTCGATAGTCGATAGTCGAGTCGATAGTCGAGTCGATAGTCGAGTCGATAGTCGATAGTCGATAGTCGAGTCGATAGTCGATAGTCGATAGTCGAGTCGATAGTCGATAGTCGAGTCGATAGTCGATAGTCGAGTCGATAGTCGATAGTCGAGTCGATAGTCGAGTCGATAGTCGAGTCGATAGTCGAGTCGATAGTCGAGTCGATAGTCGAGTCGATAGTCGATAGTCGAGTCGATAGTCGATAGTCGAGTCGATAGTCGATAGTCGATAGTCGAGGCGATAGTCGATAGTCGAGTCGATAGTCGATAGTCGAGTCGATAGTCGAGTCGATAGTCGATAGTCGAGTCGATAGTCGATAGTCGAGTCGATAGTCGATAGTAGAGTCGATAGTCGATAGTCGAGTCGATAGTCGATAGTCGAGTCGATAGTCGATAGTCGAGTCGATGGTCGATAGTCGAGTCGATAGTCGATAGTCGAGTCGATAGTCGATAGTCGAGTCGATAGTCGATAGTCGAGTCGATAGTCGATAGTCGAGTCGATAGTCGATAGTCGAGTCGATAGTCGATAGTCGAGTCGATAGTCGATAGTCGAGTCGATAGTCGATAGGCGAGTCGATAGTCGATAGTCGAGTCGATAGTCGATAGTCGAGTCGATAGTCGAGTCGATAGTCGATAGTCGAGTCGATAGTCGATAGTCGAGTCGATAGTCGATAGTCGATAGTCGAGTCGATAGTCGAGTCGATAGTCGAGTCGATAGTCGATAGTCGATAGTCGAGTCGATAGTCGATAGTCGATAGTCGAGTCGATAGTCGATAGTCGAGTCGATAGTCGATAGTCGAGTCGATAGTCGAGTCGATAGTCGATAGTCGAGTCGATAGTCGATAGTCGAGTCGATAGTCGAGTCGATAGTCGAGTCGATAGTCGATAGTCGAGTCGATAGTCGAGTCGATAGTCGATAGTCGATAGTCGAGTCGATAGTCGATAGTCGATAGTCGAGTCGATAGTCGATAGTCGATAGTCGAGTCGATAGTCGATAGTCGAGTCGATAGTCGATAGTCGAGTCGATAGTCGATAGTCGAGTCGATAGTCGATAATCGAGTCGATAGTCGAGTCGATAGTCGAGTCGATAGTCGATAGTCGAGTCGATAGTCGATAGTCGATAGTCGAGTCGATAGTCGATAGTCGAGTCGATAGTCGATAGTCGAGTCGATAGTCGATAGTCGAGTCGATAGTCGAATCGATAGTCGATAGTCGAGTCGACAGTCGATAGTCGAGTCGATAGTCGATAGTCGATAGTCGAGTCGATAGTCGAGTCGATAGTCGATAGTCGAGTCGATAGTCGATAGTCGAGTCGATAGTCGATAGTCGATAGTCGAGGCGATAGTCGATAGTCGAGTCGATAGTCGAGTCGATAGTCGAGTCGATAGTCGATAGTCGAGTCGATAGTCGATAGTCGAGTCGATAGTCGATAGTAGAGTCGATAGTCGATAGTCGAGTCGATAGTCGATAGTCGATAGTCGAGTCGATAGTCGATAGTCGATAGTCGAGTCGATAGTCGATAGTCGAGTCGATAGTCGATAGTCGATAGTCGAGTCGATAGTCGATAGTCGAGTCGATAGTCGATAGTCGAGTCGATAGTCGATAGTCGAGTCGATAGTCGAATCGATAGTCGATAGTCGAGTCGATAGTCGATAGTCGAGTCGATAGTCGATAGTCGATAGTCGAGTCGATAGTCGAGTCGATAGTCGATAGTCGAGTCGATAGTCGATAGTCGAGTCGATAGTCGATAGTCGATAGTCGAGGCGATAGTCGATAGTCGAGTCGATAGTCGAGTCGATAGTCGATAGTCGATAGTCGAGTCGATAGTCGAGTCGATAGTCGATAGTCGAGTCGATAGTCGATAGTCGAGTCGATAGTCGATAGTAGAGTCGATAGTCGATAGTCGAGTCGATAGTCGATAGTCGAGTCGATAGTCGATAGTCGAGTCGATGGTCGATAGTCGAGTCGATAGTCGCTAGTCGAGTCGATAGTCGGTAGTCGAGTCGATAGTCGATAGTCGAGTCGATAGTCGATAGTCGAGTCGATAGTCGATAGTCGAGTCGATAGTCGATAGTCGAGTCGATAGTCGATAGTCGAGTCGATAGTCGATAGTCGAGTCGATAGTCGAGTCGATAGTCGATAGTCGAGTCGATAGTCGATAGTCGAGTCGATTGTCGATAGGCGAGTCGATAGTCGATAGTCGAGTCGATAGTCGATAGTCGAGTCGATAGTCGATAGTCGAGTCGATAGTCGAATCGATAGTCGAGTCGATAGTCGAGTCGATAGTCGATAGTCGATAGTCGAGTCGATAGTCGATAGTCGATAGTCGAGTCGATAGTCGATAGTCGAGTCGATAGTCGAGTCGATAGTCGATAATCGAGTCGATAGTCGAGTCGATAGACGAGTCGATAGTCGAGTCGATAGTCGAGTCGATAGTCGAGTCGATAGTCGATAGTCGAGTCGATAGTCGATAATCGAGTCGATAGTCGAGTCGATAGTCGAGTCGATAGTCGATAGTCGAGTCGATAGTCGATGGTCGAGTCGATAGTCGATAATCGAGTCGATAGTCGATAGTCGAGTCGATAGTCGATAGTCGATAGTCGATAATCGAGTCGATAGTCGAGTCGATAGACGAGTCGATAGTCGAGTCGATAGTCGAGTCGATAGTCGAGTCGATAATCGAGTCGAGTCGATAGTCGATAGTCGATAGTCGAGTCGATAGTCGATAGTCGATAGTCGAGTCGATAGTCGATAGTCGAGTCGATAGTCGATAGTCGATAGTCGATAATCGAGTCGATAGTCGAGTCGATAGACGAGTCGATAGTCGAGTCGATAGTCGAGTCGATAGTCGATAGTCGAGTCGATAGTCGAGTCGATAGTCGAGTCGATAGTCGATAGTCGAGTCGATAGTCGATAGTCGAGTCGATAGTCGATAGTCGAGTCGATAGTCGAGTCGATAGTCGATAGTCGAGTCGATAGTCGATAGTCGAGTCGATAGTCGATAGTCGAGTCGATAGTCGATAGTCGAGTCGATAGTCGATAGTCGAGTCGATAGTCGATAGTCGAGTCGATAGTCGATAGTCGAGTCGATAGTCGATAGTCGAGTCGATAGTCGATAGTCGAGTCGATAGTCGATAGTCGAGTCGATAGTCGATAGTCGAGTCGATAGTCGATAGTCGAGTCGATAGTCGAGTCGATAGTCGATAGTCGAGTCGATAGTCGATAGTCGAGTCGATAGTCGATAGTCGAGTCGATAGTCGAGTCGATAGTCGATAGTCGAGTCGATAGTCGATAGTCGAGTCGATAGTCGATAGTCGAGTCGATAGTCGATAGTCGAGTCGATAGTCGATAGTCGAGTCGATAGTCGATAGTCGAGTCGATAGTCGATAGTCGAGTCGATAGTCGATAGTCGAGTCGATAGTCGATAGTCGAGTCGATAGTCGATAGTCGAGTCGATAGTCGATAGTCGAGTCGATAGTCGATAGTCGAGTCGATAGTCGATAGTCGAGTCGATAGTCGATAGTCGAGTCGATAGTCGATAGTCGAGTCGATAGTCGATAGTCGATAGTCGAGTCGATAGTCGATAGTCGAGTCGATAGTCGATAGTCGAGTCGATAGTCGAGTCGATAGTCGAGTCGATAGTCGAGTCGATAGTCGAGTCGATAGTCGAGTCGATAGTCGATAGTCGAGTCGATAGTCGAGTCGATAGTCGATAGTCGAGTCGATAGTCGATAGTCGAGTCGATAGTCGATAGTCGAGTCGATAGTCAATAGTCGAGTCGATAGTCGAGTCGATAGTCGATAGTCGAGTCGATAGTCGAGTCGATAGTCGAGTCGATAGTCGATAGTCGAGTCGATAGTCGATAGGCGAGTCGATAGTCGATAGTCGAGTCGATAGTCGAGTCGATAGTCGAGTCGATAGTCGAGTCGATAGTCGAGTCGATTCGAGTCGAGTCGATAGTCGAGTCGATTCGAGTCGAGTCGATAGTCGAGTCGAGTCGAGTCGATAGTCGAGTCGAGTCGAGTCGATAGTCGAGTCGAGTCGATAGTCGAGTCGAGTCGATAGTCGAGTCGAGTCGAGTCGATAGTCGAGTCGAGTCGAGTCGATAGTCGAGTCGAGCCGAGTCGGTAGTCGAGTCGAGTCGAGTCGATAGTCGAGTCGAGCCGAGTCGGTAGTCGAGTCGAGTCGAGTCGATAGTCGAGTCGAGTCGAGTCGAGTCGATAGTCGAGTCGAGTCGAGTCGATAGTCGAGTCGAGTCGAGTCGATAGTCGAGTCGAGTCGAGTCGATAGTCGAGTCGAGTCGATAGTCGAGTCGAGTCGAGTCGATAGTCGAGTCGAGTCGAGTCGATAGTCGAGTCGAGTCGATAGTCGAGTCGAGTCGATAGTCGAGTCGAGTCGAGTCGATAGTCGAGTCGATAGTCGAGTCGATAGTCGAGTCGATAGTCGATAGTCGAGTCGATAGTCGATAGTCGATTCGATAGTCGATAGTCGAGTCGATAGTCGATAGTCGAGTCGATAGTCGATAGTCGAGTCGATAGTCGATAGTCGAGTCGATAGTCGATAGTCGAGTCGATAGTCGTGTCGATAGTCGAGTCGATAGTCGAGTCGATAGTCGATAGTCGAGTCGATAGTCGATAGTCGAGTCGATAGTCGATAGTCGAGTCGATAGTCGATAGTCGAGTCGATAGTCGATAGTCGAGTCGATAGTCGATAGTCGAGTCGATAGTCGAGTCGATAGTCGTGTCGATAGTCGAGTCGATAGTCGATAGTCGAGTCGATAGTCGATAGTCGATAGTCGAGTCGATAGTCGATAGTCGAGTCGATAGTCGATAGTCGAGTCGATAGTCGATAGTCGAGTCGATAGTCGATAGTCGAGTCGATAGTCGAGTCGATAGTCGATAGTCGAGTCGATAGTCGATAGTCGAGTCGATAGTCGATAGTCGAGTCGATAGTCGATAGTCGAGTCGATAGTCGAGTCGATAGTCGATTGTCGAGTCGAGTCGATAGTCGATAGTCGAGTCGATAGTCGATAGTCGAGTCGATAGTCGAGTCGATAGTCGATTGTCGAGTCGAGTCGATAGTCGATAGTCGAGTCGATAGTCGATAGTCGAGTCGATAGTCGATAGTCGATAGTCGATAGTCGAGTCGATAGTCGATAGTCGATAGTCGAGTCGATAGTCGAGTCGATAGTCGAGTCGATAGTCGAGTCGATAGTCGAGTCGAGTCGAGTCGATAGTCGAGTCGAGTCGATAGTCGAGTCGAGTCGATAGTCGAGTCGATAGTCGATTGTCGAGTCGAGTCGATAGTCGATAGTCGAGTCGATAGTCGATAGTCGAGTCGATAGTCGATAGTCGAGTCGATAGTCGATAGTCAAGTCGATAGTCGAGTCGATAGTCGATTGTCGAGTCGAGTCGATAGTCGATAGTCGAGTCGATAGTCAATAGTCGAGTCGATAGTCGAGTCGATAGTCGATAGTCGAGTCGATAGTCGAGTCGATAGTCGAGTCGATAGTCGAGTCGATAGTCGATAGGCGAGTCGATAGTCGATAGTCGAGTCGATAGTCGAGTCGATAGTCGAGTCGATAGTCGAGTCGATAGTCGATAGTCGAGTCGATAGTCGAGTCGATTCGAGTCGAGTCGATAGTCGAGTCGATTCGAGTCGAGTCGAGTCGATAGTCGAGTCGAGTCGAGTCGATAGTCGAGTCGAGTCGAGTCGATAGTCGAGTCGAGCCGAGTCGGTAGTCGAGTCGAGTCGAGTCGATAGTCGAGTCGAGTCGAGTCGATAGTCGAGTCGAGTCGAGTCGATAGTCGAGTCGAGTCGAGTCGATAGTCGAGTCGAGTCGATAGTCGAGTCGAGTCGAGTCGATAGTCGAGTCGAGTCGAGTCGATAGTCGAGTCGAGTCGATAGTCGAGTCGAGTCGATAGTCGAGTCGAGTCGAGTCGATAGTCGAGTCGATAGTCGAGTCGATAGTCGATAGTCGAGTCGATAGTCGATAGTCGATTCGATAGTCGATAGTCGAGTCGATAGTCGATAGGCGAGTCGATAGTCGATAGTCGAGTCGATAGTCGAGTCGATAGTCGAGTCGATAGTCGAGTCGATAGTCGATAGTCGAGTCGATAGTCGAGTCGATAGTCGAGTCGATAGTCGAGTCGATAGTCGAGTCGATAGTCGAGTCGATAGTCGAGTCGATAGTCGAGTCGATAGTCGATAGTCGAGTCGATAGTCGAGTCGATAGTCGAGTCGATAGTCGAGTCGATAGTCGATAGTCGAGTCGATAGTCGATAGTCGAGTCGATAGTCGATAGTCGAGTCGATAGTCAATAGTCGAGTCGATAGTCGATAGTCGAGTCGATAGTCGAGTCGATAGTCGAGTCGATAGTCGATAGTCGAGTCGATAGTCGATAGGCGAGTCGATAGTCGATAGTCGAGTCGATAGTCGAGTCGATAGTCGAGTCGATAGTCGAGTCGATAGTCGAGTCGATTCGAGTCGAGTCGATAGTCGAGTCGATTCGAGTCGAGTCGATAGTCGAGTCGAGTCGAGTCGATAGTCGAGTCGAGTCGAGTCGATAGTCGAGTCGAGTCGATAGTCGAGTCGAGTCGATAGTCGAGTCGAGTCGAGTCGATAGTCGAGTCGAGTCGAGTCGATAGTCGAGTCGAGCCGAGTCGGTAGTCGAGTCGAGTCGAGTCGATAGTCGAGTCGAGCCGAGTCGGTAGTCGAGTCGAGTCGAGTCGATAGTCGAGTCGAGTCGAGTCGAGTCGATAGTCGAGTCGAGTCGAGTCGATAGTCGAGTCGAGTCGAGTCGATAGTCGAGTCGAGTCGAGTCGATAGTCGAGTCGAGTCGATAGTCGAGTCGAGTCGAGTCGATAGTCGAGTCGAGTCGAGTCGATAGTCGAGTCGAGTCGATAGTCGAGTCGAGTCGATAGTCGAGTCGAGTCGAGTCGATAGTCGAGTCGATAGTCGAGTCGATAGTCGAGTCGATAGTCGATAGTCGAGTCGATAGTCGATAGTCGATTCGATAGTCGATAGTCGAGTCGATAGTCGATAGTCGAGTCGATAGTCGATAGTCGATTCGATAGTCGATAGTCGAGTCGATAGTCGATAGTCGAGTCGATAGTCGATAGTCGAGTCGATAGTCGATAGTCGAGTCGATAGTCGATAGTCGAGTCGATAGTCGTGTCGATAGTCGAGTCGATAGTCGAGTCGATAGTCGATAGTCGAGTCGATAGTCGATAGTCGAGTCGATAGTCGATAGTCGAGTCGATAGTCGATAGTCGAGTCGATAGTCGATAGTCGAGTCGATAGTCGATAGTCGAGTCGATAGTCGAGTCGATAGTCGTGTCGATAGTCGAGTCGATAGTCGATAGTCGAGTCGATAGTCGATAGTCGATAGTCGAGTCGATAGTCGATAGTCGAGTCGATAGTCGATAGTCGAGTCGATAGTCAATAGTCGAGTCGATAGTCGATAGTCGAGTCGATAGTCGAGTCGATAGTCGATAGTCGAGTCGATAGTCGATAGTCGAGTCGATAGTCGATAGTCGAGTCGATAGTCGAGTCGATAGTCGAGTCGATAGTCGATAGTCGAGTCGATAGTCGATAGTCGAGTCGATAGTCGATAGTCGAGTCGATAGTCAATAGTCGAGTCGATAGTCGAGTCGATAGTCGATAGTCGAGTCGATAGTCGATAGTCGATAGTCGAGTCGATAGTCGAGTCGATAGTCGAGTCGATAGTCGATAGTCGATAGTCGAGTCGATAGTCGATAGTCGATAGTCGAGTCGATAGTCGATAGTCGAGTCGATAGTCGATAGTCGAGTCGATAGTCGAGTCGATAGTCGATAGTCGAGTCGATAGTCGAGTCGATAGTCGAGTCGATAGTCGATAGTCGAGTCGATAGTCGAGTCGATAGTCGATAGTCGATAGTCGAGTCGATAGTCGATAGTCGATAGTCGAGTCGATAGTCGATAGTCGATAGTCGAGTCGATAGTCGATAGTCGAGTCGATAGTCGATAGTCGAGTCGATAGTCGATAGTCGAGTCGATAGTCGATAGTCGAGTCGATAGTCGATAATCGAGTCGATAGTCGAGTCGATAGTCGAGTCGATAGTCGATAGTCGAGTCGATAGTCGATAGTCGATAGTCGAGTCGATAGTCGATAGTCGAGTCGATAGTCGATAGTCGAGTCGATAGTCGATAGTCGAGTCGATAGTCGAATCGATAGTCGATAGTCGATAGTCGAGGCGATAGTCGATAGTCGAGTCGATAGTCGAGTCGATAGTCGATAGTCGAGTCGATAGTCGATAGTCGAGTCGATAGTCGATAGTAGAGTCGATAGTCGATAGTCGAGTCGATAGTCGATAGTCGAGTCGATAGTCGATAGTCGAGTCGATGGTCGATAGTCGAGTCGATAGTCGCTAGTCGAGTCGATAGTCGGTAGTCGAGTCGATAGTCGATAGTCGAGTCGATAGTCGATAGTCGAGTCGATAGTCGAGTCGATAGTCGATAGTCGAGTCGATAGTCGATAGTCGAGTCGATAGTCGAGTCGATAGTCGATAGTCGAGTCGATAGTCGATAGTCGAGTCGATAGTCGAGTCGATAGTCGATAGTCGAGTCGATAGTCGATAGTCGAGTCGATTGTCGATAGGCGAGTCGATAGTCGATAGTCGAGTCGATAGTCGATAGTCGAGTCGATAGTCGATAGTCGAGTCGATAGTCGAATCGATAGTCGATAGTCGAGTCGATAGTCGATAGTCGATAGTCGAGTCGATAGTCGAGTCGATAGTCGAGTCGATAGTCGATAGTCGATAGTCGAGTCGATAGTCGATAGTCGATAGTCGAGTCGATAGTCGATAGTCGAGTCGATAGTCGATAGTCGAGTCGATAGTCGAGTCGATAGTCGATAATCGAGTCGATAGTCGAGTCGATAGACGAGTCGATAGTCGAGTCGATAGTCGAGTCGATAGTCGAGTCGATAGTCGATAGTCGAGTCGATAGTCGATAATCGAGTCGATAGTCGAGTCGATAGTCGAGTCGATAGTCGATAGTCGAGTCGATAGTCGATGGTCGAGTCGATAGTCGATAATCGAGTCGATAGTCGATAGTCGAGTCGATAGTCGATAGTCGATAGTCGATAATCGAGTCGATAGTCGAGTCGATAGACGAGTCGATAGTCGAGTCGATAGTCGAGTCGATAGTCGAGTCGATAGTCGAGTCGATAGTCGATAGTCGATAGTCGATAGTCGAGTCGATAGTCGATAGTCGATAGTCGAGTCGATAGTCGATAGTCGAGTCGATAGTCGATAGTCGATAGTCGATAATCGAGTCGATAGTCGAGTCGATAGACGAGTCGATAGTCGAGTCGATAGTCGAGTCGATAGTCGAGTCGATAGTCGAGTCGATAGTCGATAGTCGATAGTCGAGTCGATAGTCGATAGTCGATAGTCGAGTCGATAGTCGATAGTCGAGTCGATAGTCGATAGTCGAGTCGATAGTCGAGTCGATAGTCGATAATCGAGTCGATAGTCGAGTCGATAGACGAGTCGATAGTCGAGTCGATAGTCGAGTCGATAGTCGAGTCGATAGTCGATAGTCGAGTCGATAGTCGATAGTCGAGTCGATAGTCGAGTCGATAGTCGATAATCGAGTCGATAGTCGAGTCGATAGACGAGTCGATAGTCGAGTCGATAGTCGAGTCGATAGTCGAGTCGATAGTCGATAGTCGAGTCGATAGTCGATAATCGAGTCGATAGTCGAGTCGATAGTCGAGTCGATAGTCGATAGTCGAGTCGATAGTCGATGGTCGAGTCGATAGTCGATAATCGAGTCGATAGTCGATAGTCGAGTCGATAGTCGAGTCGATAGTCGATAATCGAGTCGATAGTCGAGTCGATAGACGAGTCGATAGTCGAGTCGATAGTCGAGTCGATAGTCGAGTCGATAATCGAGTCGAGTCGATAGTCGAGTCGAGTCGAGTCGATAGTCGAGTCGAGTCGAGTCGATAGTCGAGTCGAGCCGAGTCGGTAGTCGAGTCGAGTCGAGTCGATAGTCGAGTCGAGTCGAGTCGAGTCGATAGTCGAGTCGAGTCGAGTCGATAGTCGAGTCGAGTCGAGTCGATAGTCGAGTCGAGTCGATAGTCGAGTCGAGTCGAGTCGATAGTCGAGTCGAGTCGAGTCGATAGTCGAGTCGAGTCGATAGTCGATAGTCGAGTCGATAGTCGATAGTCGAGTCGAGTCGATAGTCGAGTCGATAGTCGATAGTCGAGTCGATAGTCGAGTCGATAGTCGTGTCGATAGTCGAGTCGATAGTCGATAGTCGAGTCGATAGTCGATAGTCGAGTCGATAGTCGATAGTCGAGTCGATAGTCGATAGTCGAGTCGATAGTCGAGTCGATAGTCGATAGTCGAGTCGATAGTCGATAGTCGAGTCGATAGTCGATAGTCGAGTCGATAGTCGAGTCGATAGTCGATAGTCGAGTCGATAGTCGATAGTCGAGTCGATAGTCGATAGTCGAGTCGATAGTCGATAGTCGAGTCGATAGTCGATAGTCGAGTCGATAGTCGATAGTCGAGTCGATAGTCGATAGTCGAGTCGATAGTCGATAGTCGAGTCGATAGTCGATAGTCGAGTCGATAGTAGATAGTCGAGTCGATAGTCGATAGTCGAGTCGATAGTCGATAGTCGAGTCGATAGTCGATAGTCGAGTCGATAGTCGATAGTCGAGTCGATAGTCGATAGTCGAGTCGATAGTCGATAGTCGATAGTCGAGTCGATAGTCGATAGTCGAGTCGATAGTCGAGTCGATAGTCGAGTCGATAGTCGAGTCGATAGTCGAGTCGATAGTCGAGTCGATAGTCGAGTCGATAGTCGAGTCGATAGTCGATAGTCGAGTCGATAGTCGAGTCGATAGTCGATAGTCGAGTCGATAGTCGATAGTCGAGTCGATAGTCGATAGTCGAGTCGATAGTCAATAGTCGAGTCGATAGTCGAGTCGATAGTCGATAGTCGAGTCGATAGTCGAGTCGATAGTCGAGTCGATAGTCGATAGTCGAGTCGATAGTCGATAGGCGAGTCGATAGTCGATAGTCGAGTCGATAGTCGAGTCGATAGTCGAGTCGATAGTCGAGTCGATTCGAGTCGAGTCGATAGTCGAGTCGATTCGAGTCGAGTCGATAGTCGAGTCGAGTCGAGTCGATAGTCGAGTCGAGTCGAGTCGATAGTCGAGTCGAGTCGATAGTCGAGTCGAGTCGAGTCGATAGTCGAGTCGAGTCGAGTCGATAGTCGAGTCGAGCCGAGTCGGTAGTCGAGTCGAGTCGAGTCGATAGTCGAGTCGAGCCGAGTCGGTAGTCGAGTCGAGTCGAGTCGATAGTCGAGTCGAGTCGAGTCGAGTCGATAGTCGAGTCGAGTCGAGTCGATAGTCGAGTCGAGTCGAGTCGATAGTCGAGTCGAGTCGAGTCGATAGTCGAGTCGAGTCGATAGTCGAGTCGAGTCGAGTCGATAGTCGAGTCGAGTCGATAGTCGAGTCGAGTCGATAGTCGAGTCGAGTCGATAGTCGAGTCGAGTCGAGTCGATAGTCGAGTCGATAGTCGAGTCGATAGTCGAGTCGATAGTCGATAGTCGAGTCGATAGTCGATAGTCGATTCGATAGTCGATAGTCGAGTCGATAGTCGATAGTCGAGTCGATAGTCGATAGTCGAGTCGATAGTCGATAGTCGAGTCGATAGTCGATAGTCGAGTCGATAGTCGTGTCGATAGTCGAGTCGATAGTCGAGTCGATAGTCGATAGTCGAGTCGATAGTCGATAGTCGAGTCGATAGTCGATAGTCGAGTCGATAGTCGATAGTCGAGTCGATAGTCGATAGTCGAGTCGATAGTCGATAGTCGAGTCGATAGTCGAGTCGATAGTCGTGTCGATAGTCGAGTCGATAGTCGATAGTCGAGTCGATAGTCGATAGTCGATAGTCGAGTCGATAGTCGATAGTCGAGTCGATAGTCGATAGTCGAGTCGATAGTCGATAGTCGAGTCGATAGTCGATAGTCGAGTCGATAGTCGAGTCGATAGTCGATAGTCGAGTCGATAGTCGATAGTCGAGTCGATAGTCGATAGTCGAGTCGATAGTCGAGTCGATAGTCGATTGTCGAGTCGAGTCGATAGTCGATAGTCGAGTCGATAGTCGATAGTCGAGTCGATAGTCGAGTCGATAGTCGATTGTCGAGTCGAGTCGATAGTCGATAGTCGAGTCGATAGTCGATAGTCGAGTCGATAGTCGATAGTCGATAGTCGATAGTCGAGTCGATAGTCGATAGTCGATAGTCGAGTCGATAGTCGAGTCGATAGTCGAGTCGATAGTCGAGTCGATAGTCGAGTCGAGTCGAGTCGATAGTCGAGTCGAGTCGATAGTCGAGTCGAGTCGATAGTCGAGTCGATAGTCGATTGTCGAGTCGAGTCGATAGTCGATAGTCGAGTCGATAGTCGATAGTCGAGTCGATAGTCGATAGTCGAGTCGATAGTCGATAGTCGAGTCGATAGTCGAGTCGATAGTCGATTGTCGAGTCGAGTCGATAGTCGATAGTCGAGTCGATAGTCAATAGTCGAGTCGATAGTCGAGTCGATAGTCGATAGTCGAGTCGATAGTCGAGTCGATAGTCGAGTCGATAGTCGAGTCGATAGTCGATAGGCGAGTCGATAGTCGATAGTCGAGTCGATAGTCGAGTCGATAGTCGAGTCGATAGTCGAGTCGATAGTCGATAGTCGAGTCGATAGTCGAGTCGATTCGAGTCGAGTCGATAGTCGAGTCGATTCGAGTCGAGTCGAGTCGATAGTCGAGTCGAGTCGAGTCGATAGTCGAGTCGAGTCGAGTCGATAGTCGAGTCGAGCCGAGTCGGTAGTCGAGTCGAGTCGAGTCGATAGTCGAGTCGAGTCGAGTCGAGTCGATAGTCGAGTCGAGTCGAGTCGATAGTCGAGTCGAGTCGATAGTCGAGTCGAGTCGAGTCGATAGTCGAGTCGAGTCGAGTCGATAGTCGAGTCGAGTCGAGTCGATAGTCGAGTCGATAGTCGAGTCGATAGTCGATAGTCGAGTCGATAGTCGATAGTCGATTCGATAGTCGATAGTCGAGTCGATAGTCGATAGGCGAGTCGATAGTCGATAGTCGAGTCGATAGTCGAGTCGATAGTCGAGTCGATAGTCGAGTCGATAGTCGAGTCGATTCGAGTCGAGTCGATAGTCGAGTCGATTCGAGTCGAGTCGATAGTCGAGTCGAGTCGAGTCGATAGTCGAGTCGAGTCGAGTCGATAGT
Organism: Pemphredon lugubris; assembly: GCA_933228935.1. Lineage (NCBI taxonomy): Eukaryota > Metazoa > Arthropoda > Insecta > Hymenoptera > Crabronidae > Pemphredon > Pemphredon lugubris. Next base: position 31,451,422 of record OW121815.1, read on the forward strand.
CGAGTCGAGTCGATAGTCGAGTCGAGTCGAGTCGATAGTCGAGTCGAGTCGAGTCGATAGTCGAGTCGAGCCGAGTCGGTAGTCGAGTCGAGTCGAGTCGATAGTCGAGTCGAGTCGAGTCGAGTCGATAGTCGAGTCGAGTCGAGTCGATAGTCGAGTCGAGTCGAGTCGATAGTCGAGTCGAGTCGAGTCGATAGTCGAGTCGAGTCGATAGTCGAGTCGAGTCGAGTCGATAGTCGAGTCGAGTCGAGTCGATAGTCGAGTCGAGTCGATAGTCGAGTCGAGTCGAGTCGATAGTCGAGTCGAGTCGAGTCGATAGTCGAGTCGAGTCGATAGTCGAGTCGAGTCGATAGTCGAGTCGAGTCGAGTCCATAGTCGAGTCGATAGTCGAGTCGATAGTCGAGTCGATAGTCGATAGTCGAGTCGATAGTCGATAGTCGATTCGATAGTCGATAGTCGAGTCGATAGTCGATAGGCGAGTCGATAGTCGATAGTCGAGTCGATAGTCGAGTCGATAGTCGAGTCGATAGTCGAGTCGATTCGAGTCGAGTCGATAGTCGAGTCGATTCGAGTCGAGTCGATAGTCGAGTCGAGTCGAGTCGATAGTCGAGTCGAGTCGAGTCGATAGTCGAGTCGAGTCGATAGTCGAGTCGAGTCGAGTCGATAGTCGAGTCGAGTCGAGTCGATAGTCGAGTCGAGCCGAGTCGGTAGTCGAGTCGAGTCGAGTCGATAGTCGAGTCGAGTCGAGTCGAGTCGATAGTCGAGTCGAGCCGAGTCGATAGTCGAGTCGAGTCGAGTCGAGTCGAGTCGAGTCGAGTCGATAGTCGAGTCGAGTCGATAGTCGAGTCGAGTCGAGTCGATAGTCGAGTCGAGTCGAGTCGATAGTCGAGTCGATAGTCGATTGTCGAGTCGAGTCGATAGTCGATAGTCGAGTCGATAGTCGATAGTCGAGTCGATAGTCGAGTCGATAGTCGATTGTCGAGTCGAGTCGATAGTCGATAGTCGAGTCGATAGTCGATAGTCGAGTCGATAGTCGAGTCGATAGTCGAGTCGAGTCGAGTCGATAGTCGAGTCGAGTCGAGTCGATAGTCGAGTCGATAGTCGAGTCGATAGTCGATTGTCGAGTCGAGTCGATAGTCGATAGTCGAGTCGATAGTCGATAGTCGAGTCGATAGTCGAGTCGATAGTCGATTGTCGAGTCGAGTCGATAGTCGATAGTCGAGTCGATAGTCGATAGTCGAGTCGATAGTCGATAGTCGATAGTCGATAGTCGAGTCGATAGTCGAGTCGATAGTCGAGTCGATAGTCGATAGTCGAGTCGATAGTCGAGTCGATTCGAGTCGAGTCGATAGTCGAGTCGATTCGAGTCGAGTCGATAGTCGAGTCGAGTCGAGTCGAGTCGAGTCGAGTCGAGTCGAGTCGATAGTCGAGTCGAGTCGAGTCGATAGTCGAGTCGAGTCGAGTCGATAGTCGAGTCGAGTCGAGTCGATAGTCGAGTCGAGTCGAGTCGATAGTCGAGTCGAGTCGATAGTCGATAGTCGAGTCGATAGTCGATAGTCGAGTCGAGTCGATAGTCGAGTCGATAGTCGATAGTCGAGTCGATAGTCGAGTCGATAGTCGTGTCGATAGTCGAGTCGATAGTCGATAGTCGAGTCGATAGTCGATAGTCGAGTCGATAGTCGATAGTCGAGTCGATAGTCGATAGTCGAGTCGATAGTCGATAGTCGAGTCGATAGTCGAGTCGATAGTCGAGTCGATAGTCGATAGTCGAGTCGATAGTCGATAGTCGAGTCGATAGTCGATAGTCGAGTCGATAGTCGATAGTCGAGTCGATAGTCGATAGTCGAGTCGATAGTCGATAGTCGAGTCGATAGTCGATAGTCGAGTCGATAGTCGATAGTCGAGTCGATAGTCGATAGTCGAGTCGATAGTCGATAGTCGAGTCGATAGTCGATAGTCGAGTCGATAGTCGATAGTCGAGTCGATAGTCGATAGTCGAGTCGATAGTCGATAGTCGAGTCGATAGTCGATAGTCGAGTCGATAGTCGATAGTCGAGTCGATAGTCGATAGTCGAGTCGATAGTCGATAGTCGAGTCGATAGTCGATAGTCGAGTCGATAGTCGATAGTCGAGTCGATAGTCGATAGTCGAGTCGATAGTCGATAGTCGAGTCGATAGTCGAGTCGATAGTCGAGTCGATAGTCGAGTCGATAGTCGAGTCGATAGTCGAGTCGATAGTCGAGTCGATAGTCGATAGTCGAGTCGATAGTCGAGTCGATAGTCGAGTCGATAGTCGAGTCGATAGTCGATAGTCGAGTCGATAGTCGATAGTCGAGTCGATAGTCGATAGTCGAGTCGATAGTCAATAGTCGAGTCGATAGTCGAGTCGATAGTCGATAGTCGAGTCGATAGTCGAGTCGATAGTCGAGTCGATAGTCGATAGTCGAGTCGATAGTCGATAGGCGAGTCGATAGTCGATAGTCGAGTCGATAGTCGAGTCGATAGTCGAGTCGATAGTCGAGTCGATAGTCGAGTCGATTCGAGTCGAGTCGATAGTCGAGTCGATTCGAGTCGAGTCGATAGTCGAGTCGATTCGAGTCGAGTCGATAGTCGAGTCGAGTCGAGTCGATAGTCGAGTCGAGTCGAGTCGATAGTCGAGTCGAGTCGAGTCGATAGTCGAGTCGAGTCGATAGTCGAGTCGAGTCGAGTCGATAGTCGAGTCGAGTCGAGTCGATAGTCGAGTCGAGCCGAGTCGGTAGTCGAGTCGAGTCGAGTCGATAGTCGAGTCGAGTCGAGTCGAGTCGATAGTCGAGTCGAGTCGAGTCGATAGTCGAGTCGAGTCGAGTCGATAGTCGAGTCGAGTCGAGTCGATAGTCGAGTCGAGTCGATAGTCGAGTCGAGTCGAGTCGATAGTCGAGTCGAGTCGATAGTCGAGTCGAGTCGAGTCGATAGTCGAGTCGATAGTCGAGTCGATAGTCGAGTCGATAGTCGATAGTCGAGTCGATAGTCGATAGTCGATTCGATAGTCGATAGTCGAGTCGATAGTCGATAGTCGAGTCGATAGTCGATAGTCGAGTCGATAGTCGATAGTCGAGTCGATAGTCGATAGTCGAGTCGATAGTCGTGTCGATAGTCGAGTCGATAGTCGAGTCGATAGTCGATAGTCGAGTCGATAGTCGATAGTCGAGTCGATAGTCGATAGTCGAGTCGATAGTCGATAGTCGAGTCGATAGTCGATAGTCGAGTCGATAGTCGATAGTCGAGTCGATAGTCGATAGTCGAGTCGATAGTCGAGTCGATAGTCGTGTCGATAGTCGAGTCGATAGTCGAGTCGATAGTCGATAGTCGAGTCGATAGTCGATAGTCGAGTCGATAGTCGATAGTCGAGTCGATAGTCGATAGTCGAGTCGATAGTCGAGTCGATAGTCGATAGTCGAGTCGATAGTCGATAGTCGAGTCGATAGTCGATAGTCGAGTCGATAGTCGATAGTCGAGTCGATAGTCGAGTCGATAGTCGATTGTCGAGTCGAGTCGATAGTCGATAGTCGAGTCGATAGTCGATAGTCGAGTCGATAGTCGAGTCGATAGTCGATTGTCGAGTCGAGTCGATAGTCGATAGTCGAGTCGATAGTCGATAGTCGAGTCGATAGTCGATAGTCGATAGTCGATAGTCGAGTCGATAGTCGATAGTCGAGTCGATAGTCGAGTCGATAGTCGAGTCGATAGTCGAGTCGATAGTCGAGTCGATAGTCGAGTCGAGTCGAGTCGATAGTCGAGTCGAGTCGATAGTCGAGTCGAGTCGATAGTCGAGTCGATAGTCGATTGTCGAGTCGAGTCGATAGTCGATAGTCGAGTCGATAGTCGATAGTCGAGTCGATAGTCGATAGTCGAGTCGATAGTCGATAGTCGAGTCGATAGTCGAGTCGATAGTCGATTGTCGAGTCGAGTCGATAGTCGATAGTCGAGTCGATAGTCAATAGTCGAGTCGATAGTCGAGTCGATAGTCGATAGTCGAGTCGATAGTCGAGTCGATAGTCGAGTCGATAGTCGATAGTCGAGTCGATAGTCGATAGGCGAGTCGATAGTCGATAGTCGAGTCGATAGTCGAGTCGATAGTCGTGTCGATAGTCGAGTCGATAGTCGATAGTCGAGTCGATAGTCGAGTCGATTCGAGTCGAGTCGATAGTCGAGTCGATTCGAGTCGAGTCGAGTCGATAGTCGAGTCGAGTCGAGTCGATAGTCGAGTCGAGCCGAGTCGGTAGTCGAGTCGAGTCGAGTCGATAGTCGAGTCGAGTCGAGTCGATAGTCGAGTCGAGTCGAGTCGATAGTCGAGTCGAGTCGATAGTCGAGTCGAGTCGATAGTCGAGTCGAGTCGATAGTCGAGTCGAGTCGAGTCGATAGTCGAGTCGAGTCGAGTCGATAGTCGAGTCGAGTCGAGTCGATAGTCGAGTCGAGTCGATAGTCGAGTCGAGTCGAGTCGATAGTCGAGTCGAGTCGATAGTCGAGTCGAGTCGATAGTCGAGTCGAGTCGAGTCGATAGTCGAGTCGATAGTCGAGTCGATAGTCGAGTCGATAGTCGATAGTCGAGTCGATAGTCGATAGTCGATTCGATAGTCGATAGTCGAGTCGATAGTCGAGTCGATAGTCGATAGTCGAGTCGATAGTCGATAGTCGAATCGATAGTCGATAGTCGAGTCGATAGTCGTGTCGATAGTCGAGTCGATAGTCGAGTCGATAGTCGATAGTCGAGTCGATAGTCGATAGTCGAGTCGATAGTCGATAGTCGAGTCGATAGTCGATAGTCGAGTCGATAGTCGATAGTCGAGTCGATAGTCGATAGTCGAGTCGATAGTCGATAGTCGAGTCGATAGTCGATAGTCGAGTCGATAGTCGAGTCGATAGTCGTGTCGATAGTCGAGTCGATAGTCGAGTCGATAGTCGATAGTCGAGTCGATAGTCGATAGTCGAGTCGATAGTCGATAGTCGAGTCGATAGTCGATAGTCGAGTCGATAGTCGATAGTCGAGTCGATAGTCGAGTCGATAGTCGATAGTCGAGTCGATAGTCGATAGTCGAGTCGATAGTCGATAGTCGAGTCGATAGTCGATAGTCGAGTCGATAGTCGATAGTCGAGTCGATAGTCGATAGTCGAGTCGATAGTCGAGTCGATAGTCGATTGTCGAGTCGAGTCGATAGTCGATAGTCGAGTCGATAGTCGATAGTCGAGTCGATAGTCGAGTCGATAGTCGATTGTCGAGTCGAGTCGATACTCGATAGTCGAGTCGATAGTCGATAGTCGAGTCGATAGTCGATAGTCGATAGTCGATAGTCGAGTCGATAGTCGATAGTCGAGTCGATAGTCGAGTCGATAGTCGAGTCGATAGTCGAGTCGATAGTCGAGTCGAGTCGAGTCGATAGTCGAGTCGAGTCGATAGTCGAGTCGAGTCGATAGTCGAGTCGATAGTCGATTGTCGAGTCGAGTCGATAGTCGATAGTCGAGTCGATAGTCGATAGTCGAGTCGATAGTCGATAGTCGAGTCGATAGTCGATAGTCGAGTCGATAGTCGATAGTCGAGTCGATAGTCGAGTCGATAGTCGAGTCGATAGTCGATTGTCGAGTCGAGTCGATAGTCGATAGTCGAGTCGATAGTCAATAGTCGAGTCGATAGTCGAGTCGATAGTCGATAGTCGAGTCGATAGTCGAGTCGATAGTCGAGTCGATAGTCGATAGTCGAGTCGATAGTCGATAGGCGAGTCGATAGTCGATAGTCGAGTCGATAGTCGAGTCGATAGTCGAGTCGATAGTCGAGTCGATAGTCGATAGTCGAGTCGATAGTCGAGTCGATTCGAGTCGAGTCGATAGTCGAGTCGATTCGAGTCGAGTCGAGTCGATAGTCGAGTCGAGTCGAGTCGATAGTCGAGTCGAGTCGAGTCGATAGTCGAGTCGAGCCGAGTCGGTAGTCGAGTCGAGTCGAGTCGATAGTCGAGTCGAGTCGAGTCGATAGTCGAGTCGAGTCGAGTCGATAGTCGAGTCGAGTCGAGTCGATAGTCGAGTCGAGTCGATAGTCGAGTCGAGTCGAGTCGATAGTCGAGTCGAGTCGAGTCGATAGTCGAGTCGAGTCGATAGTCGAGTCGAGTCGATAGTCGAGTCGAGTCGAGTCGATAGTCGAGTCGATAGTCGAGTCGATAGTCGATAGTCGAGTCGATAGTCGATAGTCGATTCGATAGTCGATAGTCGAGTCGATAGTCGATAGGCGAGTCGATAGTCGATAGTCGAGTCGATAGTCGAGTCGATAGTCGAGTCGATAGTCGAGTCGATTCGAGTCGAGTCGATAGTCGAGTCGATTCGAGTCGAGTCGATAGTCGAGTCGAGTCGAGTCGATAGTCGAGTCGAGTCGAGTCGATAGTCGAGTCGAGTCGAGTCGATAGTCGAGTCGAGTCGAGTCGATAGTCGAGTCGAGTCGATAGTCGAGTCGAGTCGAGTCGATAGTCGAGTCGAGTCGAGTCGATAGTCGAGTCGAGCCGAGTCGGTAGTCGAGTCGAGTCGAGTCGATAGTCGAGTCGAGTCGAGTCGAGTCGATAGTCGAGTCGAGTCGAGTCGATAGTCGAGTCGAGTCGAGTCGATAGTCGAGTCGAGTCGAGTCGATAGTCGAGTCGAGTCGATAGTCGAGTCGAGTCGAGTCGATAGTCGAGTCGAGTCGAGTCGATAGTCGAGTCGAGTCGATAGTCGAGTCGAGTCGAGTCGATAGTCGAGTCGATAGTCGATAGTCGAGTCGATAGTCGATAGTCGATTCGATAGTCGATAGTCGAGTCGATAGTCGATAGTCGAGTCGATAGTCGATAGTCGAGTCGATAGTCGATAGTCGAGTCGATAGTCGATAGTCGAGTCGATAGTCGATAGTCGAGTCGATAGTCGTGTCGATAGTCGAGTCGATAGTCGAGTCGATAGTCGATAGTCGAGTTGATAGTCGATAGTCGAGTCGATAGTCGATAGTCGAGTCGATAGTCGATAGTCGAGTCGATAGTCGAGTCGATAGTCGTGTCGATAGTCGAGTCGATAGTCGAGTCGATAGTCGATAGTCGAGTCGATAGTCGATAGTCGAGTCGATAGTCGATAGTCGAGTCGATAGTCGATAGTCGAGTCGATAGTCGATAGTCGAGTCGATAGTCGATAGTCGAGTCGATAGTCGATAGTCGAGTCGATAGTCGATAGTCGAGTCGATAGTCGATAGTCGAGTCGATAGTCGATAGTCGAGTCGATAGTCGATAGTCGAGTCGATAGTCGAGTCGATAGTCGATAGTCGAGTCGATAGTCGAGTCGATAGTCGATTGTCGAGTCGAGTCGATAGTCGATAGTCGAGTCGATAGTCGAGTCGATAGTCGATTGTCGAGTCGAGTCGATAGTCGATAGTCGAGTCGATAGTCGATAGTCGAGTCGATAGTCGATAGTCGATAGTCGATAGTCGAGTCGATAGTCGAGTCGATAGTCGAGTCGATAGTTGATAGTCGAGTCGATAGTCGAGTCGATTCGAGTCGAGTCGATAGTCGAGTCGAGTCGATAGTCGAGTCGAGTCGAGTCGATAATCGAGTCGAGTCGATAGTCGAGTCGAGTCGAGTCGATAGTCGAGTCGAGTCGAGTCGATAGTCGAGTCGAGCCGAGTCGGTAGTCGAGTCGAGTCGAGTCGATAGTCGAGTCGAGTCGAGTCGAGTCGATAGTCGAGTCGAGTCGAGTCGATAGTCGAGTCGAGTCGAGTCGATAGTCGAGTCGAGTCGAGTCGATAGTCGAGTCGAGTCGATAGTCGAGTCGAGTCGAGTCGATAGTCGAGTCGAGTCGAGTCGATAGTCGAGTCGAGTCGATAGTCGAGTCGATAGTCGATAGTCGAGTCGATAGTCGAGTCTATAGTCGTGTCGATAGTCGAGTCGATAGTCGATAGTCGAGTCGATAGTCGATAGTCGAGTCGATAGTCGATAGTCGAGTCGATAGTCGATAGTCGAGTCGATAGTCGATAGTCGAGTCGATAGTCGATAGTCGAGTCGATAGTCGATAGTCGAGTCGATAGTCGATAGTCGAGTCGATAGTCGATAGTCGAGTCGATAGTCGATAGTCGAGTCGATAGTCGAGTCGATAGTCGAGTCGATAGTCGAGTCGATAGTCGAGTCGATAGTCGATAGTCGAGTCGATAGTCGATAGTCGAGTCGATAGTCGATAGTCGAGTCGATAGTCGATAGTCGAGTCGATAGTCGATAGTCGAGTCGATAGTCGATAGTCGAGTCGATAGTCGATAGTCGAGTCGATAGTCGATAGTCGAGTCGATAGTCGAGTCGATAGTCGATAGTCGAGTCGATAGTCGAGTCGATAGTCGATAGTCGAGTCGATAGTCGAGTCGATAGTCGATTGTCGAGTCGAGTCGATAGTCGATAGTCGAGTCGATAGTCGATAGTCGAGTCGATAGTCGATAGTCGATAGTCGATAGTCGAGTCGATAGTCGATAGTCGATAGTCGAGTCGATAGTCGATAGTCGAGTCGATAGTCGATAGTCGAGTCGATAGTCGAGTCGATAGTCGAGTCGATAGTCGAGTCGATAGTCGAGTCGATAGTCGAGTCGATAGTCGAGTCGATAGTCGATAGTCGAGTCGATAGTCGAGTCGATAGTCGAGTCGATAGTCGAGTCGATAGTCGAGTCGATAGTCGAGTCGATAGTCGAGTCGATAGTCGAGTCGATAGTCGAGTCGATAGTCGAGTCGATAGTCGATAGTCGAGTCGATAGTCGAGTCGATAGTCGAGTCGATAGTCGAGTCGATAGTCGAGTCGATAGTCGAGTCGATAGTCGATAGTCGAGTCGATAGTCGATAGTCGAGTCGATAGTCGATAGTCGAGTCGATAGTCAATAGTCGAGTCGATAGTCGAGTCGATAGTCGATAGTCGAGTCGATAGTCGAGTCGATAGTCGAGTCGATAGTCGAGTCGATAGTCGAGTCGATAGTCGAGTCGATAGTCGATAGTCGAGTCGATAGTCGATAGGCGAGTCGATAGTCGATAGTCGAGTCGATAGTCGAGTCGATAGTCGAGTCGATAGTCGAGTCGATAGTCGAGTCGATTCGAGTCGAGTCGATAGTCGAGTCGATTCGAGTCGAGTCGATAGTCGAGTCGATTCGAGTCGAGTCGATAGTCGAGTCGAGTCGAGTCGATAGTCGAGTCGAGTCGATAGTCGAGTCGAGTCGAGTCGATAGTCGAGTCGAGTCGAGTCGATAGTCGAGTCGAGCCGAGTCGGTAGTCGAGTCGAGTCGAGTCGATAGTCGAGTCGAGTCGAGTCGATAGTCGAGTCGAGTCGAGTCGATAGTCGAGTCGAGTCGAGTCGATAGTCGAGTCGAGCCGAGTCGGTAGTCGAGTCGAGTCGAGTCGATAGTCGAGTCGAGTCGAGTCGAGTCGATAGTCGAGTCGAGTCGAGTCGATAGTCGAGTCGAGTCGAGTCGATAGTCGAGTCGAGTCGAGTCGATAGTCGAGTCGAGTCGATAGTCGAGTCGAGTCGAGTCGAGTCGATAGTCGAGTCGAGTCGAGTCGATAGTCGAGTCGAGTCGAGTCGATAGTCGAGTCGAGTCGATAGTCGAGTCGAGTCGATAGTCGAGTCGAGTCGAGTCGATAGTCGAGTCGATAGTCGATAGTCGAGTCGATAGTCGATAGTCGATTCGATAGTCGATAGTCGAGTCGATAGTCGATAGTCGAGTCGATAGTCGATAGTCGAGTCGATAGTCGATAGTCGAGTCGATAGTCGATAGTCGAGTCGATAGTCGATAGTCGAGTCGATAGTCGTGTCGATAGTCGAGTCGATAGTCGAGTCGATAGTCGATAGTCGAGTTGATAGTCGATAGTCGAGTCGATAGTCGATAGTCGAGTCGATAGTCGATAGTCGAGTCGATAGTCGAGTCGATAGTCGTGTCGATAGTCGAGTCGATAGTCGAGTCGATAGTCGATAGTCGAGTCGATAGTCGATAGTCGAGTCGATAGTCGATAGTCGAGTCGATAGTCGATAGTCGAGTCGATAGTCGATAGTCGAGTCGATAGTCGATAGTCGAGTCGATAGTCGATAGTCGAGTCGATAGTCGATAGTCGAGTCGATAGTCGATAGTCGAGTCGATAGTCGATAGTCGAGTCGATAGTCGATAGTCGAGTCGATAGTCGAGTCGATAGTCGATAGTCGAGTCGATAGTCGAGTCGATAGTCGATTGTCGAGTCGAGTCGATAGTCGATAGTCGAGTCGATAGTCGAGTCGATAGTCGATTGTCGAGTCGAGTCGATAGTCGATAGTCGAGTCGATAGTCGATAGTCGAGTCGACAGTCGATAGTCGATAGTCGATAGTCGAGTCGATAGTCGAGTCGATAGTCGAGTCGATAGTCGATAGTCGAGTCGATAGTCGAGTCGATTCGAGTCGAGTCGATAGTCGAGTCGAGTCGAGTCGATAGTCGAGTCGAGTCGAGTCGATAATCGAGTCGAGTCGATAGTCGAGTCGAGTCGAGTCGATAGTCGAGTCGAGTCGAGTCGATAGTCGAGTCGAGCCGAGTCGGTAGTCGAGTCGAGTCGAGTCGATAGTCGAGTCGAGTCGAGTCGAGTCGATAGTCGAGTCGAGTCGAGTCGATAGTCGAGTCGAGTCGAGTCGATAGTCGAGTCGAGTCGAGTCGATAGTCGAGTCGAGTCGATAGTCGAGTCGAGTCGAGTCGATAGTCGAGTCGAGTCGAGTCGATAGTCGAGTCGAGTCGATAGTCGAGTCGATAGTCGATAGTCGAGTCGATAGTCGAGTCTATAGTCGTGTCGATAGTCGAGTCGATAGTCGATAGTCGAGTCGATAGTCGATAGTCGAGTCGATAGTCGATAGTCGAGTCGATAGTCGATAGTCGAGTCGATAGTCGATAGTCGAGTCGATAGTCGATAGTCGAGTCGATAGTCGAGTCGATAGTCGAGTCGATAGTCGAGTCGATAGTCGAGTCGATAGTCGAGTCGATAGTCGAGTCGATAGTCGAGTCGATAGTCGATAGTCGAGTCGATAGTCGAGTCGATAGTCGAGTCGATAGTCGAGTCGATAGTCGAGTCGATAGTCGAGTCGATAGTCGAGTCGATAGTCGAGTCGATAGTCGATAGTCGAGTCGATAGTCGAGTCGATAGTCGAGTCGATAGTCGAGTCGATAGTCGAGTCGATAGTCGAGTCGATAGTCGATAGTCGAGTCGATAGTCGATAGTCGAGTCGATAGTCGATAGTCGAGTCGATAGTCAATAGTCGAGTCGATAGTCGAGTCGATAGTCGATAGTCGAGTCGATAGTCGAGTCGATAGTCGAGTCGATAGTCGAGTCGATAGTCGAGTCGATAGTCGATAGTCGAGTCGATAGTCGATAGGCGAGTCGATAGTCGATAGTCGAGTCGATAGTCGAGTCGATAGTCGAGTCGATAGTCGAGTCGATAGTCGAGTCGATTCGAGTCGAGTCGATAGTCGAGTCGATTCGAGTCGAGTCGATAGTCGAGTCGAGTCGAGTCGATAGTCGAGTCGAGTCGAGTCGATAGTCGAGTCGAGTCGATAGTCGAGTCGAGTCGAGTCGATAGTCGAGTCGAGTCGAGTCGATAGTCGAGTCGAGCCGAGTCGGTAGTCGAGTCGAGTCGAGTCGATAGTCGAGTCGAGTCGAGTCGATAGTCGAGTCGAGTCGAGTCGATAGTCGAGTCGAGTCGAGTCGATAGTCGAGTCGAGTCGAGTCGATAGTCGAGTCGAGTCGAGTCGATAGTCGAGTCGAGTCGAGTCGATAGTCGAGTCGAGTCGAGTCGATAGTCGAGTCGAGCCGAGTCGGTAGTCGAGTCGAGTCGAGTCGATAGTCGAGTCGAGTCGAGTCGATAGTCGAGTCGAGTCGAGTCGATAGTCGAGTCGAGTCGAGTCGATAGTCGAGTCGAGTCGAGTCGATAGTCGAGTCGAGTCGATAGTCGAGTCGAGTCGATAGTCGAGTCGAGTCGAGTCGATAGTCGAGTCGAGTCGAGTCGATTATCGAGTCGAGTCGATAGTCGAGTCGAGTCGATAGTCGAGTCGAGTCGAGTCGATAGTCGAGTCGATAGTCGAGTCGATAGTCGAGTCGATAGTCGATAGTCGAGTCGAGTCGATAGTCGAGTCGATAGTCGAGTCGATAGTCGAGTCGATAGTCGATAGTCGAGTCGATAGTCGATAGTCGATTCGATAGTCGATAGTCGAGTCGATAGTCGATAGTCGAGTCGATAGTCGATAGTCGAGTCGATAGTCGATAGTCGAGTCGATAGTCGATAGTCGAGTCGATAGTCGTGTCGATAGTCGAGTCGATAGTCGAGTCGATAGTCGATAGTCGAGTCGATAGTCGATAGTCGAGTCGATAGTCGATAGTCGAGTCGATAGTCGATAGTCGAGTCGATAGTCGATAGTCGAGTCGATAGTCGAGTCGATAGTCGTGTCGATAGTCGAGTCGATAGTCGAGTCGATAGTCGATAGTCGAGTCGATAGTCGATAGTCGAGTCGATAGTCGATAGTCGAGTCGATAGTCGATAGTCGAGTCGATAGTCGATAGTCGAGTCGATAGTCGATAGTCGAGTCGATAGTCGATAGTCGAGTCGATAGTCGAGTCGATAGTCGATAGCCGAGTCGATAGTCGATAGTCGAGTCGATAGTCGATAGTCGAGTCGATAGTCGAGTCGATAGTCGATTGTCGAGTCGAGTCGATAGTCGATAGTCGAGTCGATAGTCGATAGTCGAGTCGATAGTCGAGTCGATAGTCGAGTCGATAGTCGATTGTCGAGTCGAGTCGATAGTCGATAGTCGAGTCGATAGTCGATAGTCGAGTCGATAGTCGATAGTCGAGTCGATAGTCGATAGTCGATAGTCGATAGTCGAGTCGATAGTCGATAGTCGATAGTCGATAGTCGAGTCGATAGTCGAGTCGATAGTCGAGTCGATAGTCGAGTCGATAGTCGAGTCGATAGTCGAGTCGAGTCGAGTCGATAGTCGAGTCGAGTCGATAGTCGAGTCGAGTCGATAGTCGAGTCGATAGTCGATTGTCGAGTCGAGTCGATAGTCGATAGTCGAGTCGATAGTCGATAGTCGAGTCGATAGTCGATAGTCGAGTCGATAGTCGAGTCGATAGTCGATTGTCGAGTCGAGTCGATAGTCGATAGTCGAGTCGATAGTCAATAGTCGAGTCGATAGTCGAGTCGATAGTCGAGTCGATAGTCGATAGTCGAGTCGATAGTCGAGTCGATAGTCGATAGTCGAGTCGATAGTCGATAGGCGAGTCGATAGTCGATAGTCGAGTCGATAGTCGAGTCGATAGTCGAGTCGATAGTCGAGTCGATAGTCGATAGTCGAGTCGATAGTCGAGTCGATTCGAGTCGAGTCGATAGTCGAGTCGAGTCGAGTCGATAGTCGAGTCGAGTCGAGTCGATAGTCGAGTCGAGTCGAGTCGATAGTCGATAGTCGAGTCGATAGTCGATAGTCGAGTCGATAGTCGATAGTCGAGTCGATAGTCGATAGTCGAGTCGATAGTCGAGTCGATAGTCGAGTCGATAGTCGATAGTCGAGTCGATAGTCGATAGTCGAGTCGATAGTCGATAGTCGAGTCGATAGTCGAGTCGATAGTCGATTGTCGAGTCGAGTCGATAGTCGATAGTCGAGTCGATAGTCGATAGTCGAGTCGATAGTCGAGTCGATAGTCGATTGTCGAGTCGAGTCGATAGTCGATAGTCGAGTCGATAGTCGATAGTCGAGTCGATAGTCGAGTCGATAGTCGATAGTCGAGTCGATAGTCGAGTCGATTCGAGTCGAGTCGATAGTCGAGTCGAGTCGAGTCGATAGTCGAGTCGAGTCGAGTCGATAGTCGATAGTCGAGTCGATAGTCGATAGTCGAGTCGATAGTCGATAGTCGAGTCGATAGTCGATAGTCGAGTCGATAGTCGAGTCGATAGTCGAGTCGATAGTCGATAGTCGAGTCGATAGTCGATAGTCGAGTCGATAGTCGAGTCGATAGTCGATTGTCGAGTCGAGTCGATAGTCGATAGTCGAGTCGATAGTCGATAGTCGAGTCGATAGTCGAGTCGATAGTCGATTGTCGAGTCGAGTCGATAGTCGATAGTCGAGTCGATAGTCGATAGTCGAGTCGATAGTCGATAGTCGAGTCGATAGTCGATAGTCGATAGTCGATAGTCGAGTCGATAGTCGATAGTCGATAGTCGAGTCGATAGTCGAGTCGATAGTCGAGTCGATAGTCGAGTCGATAGTCGAGTCGATAGTCGAGTCGATAGTCGAGTCGAGTCGAGTCGATAGTCGAGTCGAGTCGATAGTCGAGTCGAGTCGATAGTCGAGTCGAGTCGATAGTCGAGTCGATAGTCGATTGTCGAGTCGAGTCGATAGTCGATAGTCGATTGTCGAGTCGAGTCGATAGTCGATAGTCGAGTCGATAGTCGAGTCGATAGTCGATAGTCGAGTCGATAGTCGATAGGCGAGTCGATAGTCGATAGTCGAGTCGATAGTCGAGTCGATAGTCGAGTCGATAGTCGAGTCGATAGTCGATAGTCGAGTCGATAGTCGAGTCGATTCGAGTCGAGTCGATAGTCGAGTCGAGTCGAGTCGATAGTCGAGTCGAGTCGAGTCGATAGTCGAGTCGAGTCGATAGTCGAGTCGAGTCGAGTCGATAGTCGAGTCGAGTCGAGTCGATAGTCGAGTCGAGCCGAGTCGGTAGTCGAGTCGAGTCGAGTCGATAGTCGAGTCGAGTCGAGTCGATAGTCGAGTCGAGTCGAGTCGATAGTCGAGTCGAGTCGAGTCGATAGTCGAGTCGAGTCGAGTCGATAGTCGAGTCGATAGTCGAGTCGATAGTCGATAGTCGAGTCGATAGTCGATAGTCGAGTCGATAGTCGAGTCGATAGTCGAGTCGATAGTCGAGTCGATAGTCGATAGTCGATAGTCGAGTCGATAGTCGAGTCGATAGTCGAGTCGATAGTCGAGTCGATAGTCGAGTCGATAGTCGAGTCGATAGTCGATAGTCGAGTCGATAGTCGATAATCGAGTCGATAGTCGAGTCGATAGACGAGTCGATAGTCGAGTCGATAGTCCAGTCGATAGTCGAGTCGATAGTCGAGTCGATAGTCGAGTCGATAGTCGAGTCGATAGTCGAGTCGATAGTCGAGTCGATAGTCGAGTCGATAGTCGAGTCGATAGTCGAGTCGATAGTCGAGTCGATAGTCGAGTCGATAGTCGAGTCGATAGTCGAGTCGATAGTCGAGTCGATAGTCGAGTCGATAGTCGAGTCGATAGTCGAGACGATAGTCGAGTCGATAGTCGAGTCGATAGTCGAGTCGAGTCGAGTCGATAGTCGAGTCGAGTCGAGTCGATAGTCGAGTCGAGTCGAGTCGATAGTCGAGTCGATAGTCGAGTCGATAGTCGAGTCGATAGTCGATAGTCGAGTCGATAGTCGATAGTCGAGTCGATAGTCGAGTCGATAGTCGATAGTCGAGTCGATAGTCGATAGTCGAGTCGATAGTCGATAGTCGAGTCGATAGTCGATAGTCGAGTCGATAGTCGATAGTCGAGTCGATAGTCGATAGTCGAGTCGATAGTCGATAGTCGAGTCGATAGTCGAGTCGATAGTCGATAGGCGAGTCGATAGTCGATAGTCGAGTCGATAGTCGATAGTCGAGTCGATAGTCGATAGTCGAGTCGATATTCGATAGTCGAGTCGATAGTCGAGTCGATAGTCGATAGTCGAGTCGATAGTCGATAGTCGAGTCGATAGTCGATAGTCGAGTCGATAGTCGAGTCGATAGTCCATAGTCGAGTCGATAGTCGAGTCGATAGTCGAGTCGATAGTCGAGTCGATAGTCGAGTCGATAGTCGATAGTCGAGTCGATAGTCGATAGTCGATAGTCGAGTCGATAGTCGATTGTCGAGTCGATAGTCGAGTCGATAGTCGAGTCGATAGTCGATAGTCGATAGTCGAGTCGATAGTCGATAGTCGAGTCGATAGTCGATAGTCGAGTCGATAGTCGATAGTCGATTCGATAGTCGATAGTCGAGTCGATAGTCGATAGTCGAGTCGATAGTCGATAGTCGAGTCGATAGTCGAGTCGATAGTCGTGTCGATAGTCGAGTCGATAGTCGAGTCGATAGTCGATAGTCGATAGTCGAGTCGATAGTCGATAGTCGAGTCGATAGTCGATAGTCGAGTCGATAGTCGATAGTCGAGTCAATAGTCGATAGTCGATAGTCGAGTCGATAGTCGATAGTCGAGTCGATAGTCGATAGTCGAGTCGATAGTCGATAGTCGATAGTCGAGTCGATAGTCGATAGTCGAGTCGATAGTCGATAGTCGAGTCGATAGTCGATAGTCGAGTCGATAGTCGATAGTCGATAGTCGAGTCGATAGTCGATAGTCGAGTCGATAGTCGATAGTCGATAGTCGATAGTCGAGTCGATAGTCGATAGTCGAGTCGATAGTCGAGTCGATAGTCGATAGTCGAGTCGATAGTCGATAGTCGAGTCGATAGTCGAGTCGATAGTCGAGTCGATAGTCGATAGTCGATAGTCGAGTCGATAGTCGAGTCGATAGTCGAGTCGATAGTCGATAGTCGAGTCGATAGTCGATAGTCGAGTCGATAGTCGATAGTCGAGTCGATAGTCGATAATCGAGTCGATAGTCGAGTCGATAGACGAGTCGATAGTCGAGTCGATAGTCCAGTCGATAGTCGAGTCGATAGTCGAGTCGATAGTCGAGTCGATAGTCGAGTCGATAGTCGAGTCGATAGTCGAGTCGATAGTCGAGTCGATAGTCGAGTCGATAGTCGAGTCGATAGTCGAGTCGATAGTCGAGTCGATAGTCGAGACGATAGTCGAGTCGATAGTCGAGTCGATAGTCGAGTCGAGTCGAGTCGATAGTCGAGTCGAGTCGAGTCGATAGTCGAGTCGAGTCGAGTCGATAGTCGAGTCGATAGTCGAGTCGATAGTCGAGTCGATAGTCGATAGTCGAGTCGATAGTCGATAGTCGAGTCGATAGTCGAGTCGATAGTCGATAGTCGAGTCGATAGTCGATAGTCGAGTCGATAGTCGATAGTCGAGTCGATAGTCGATAGTCGAGTCGATAGTCGATAGTCGAGTCGATAGTCGATAGTCGAGTCGATAGTCGAGTCGATAGTCGATAGGCGAGTCGATAGTCGATAGTCGAGTCGATAGTCGATAGTCGAGTCGATAGTCGATAGTCGAGTCGATATTCGATAGTCGAGTCGATAGTCGAGTCGATAGTCGATAGTCGAGTCGATAGTCGATAGTCGAGTCGATAGTCGATAGTCGAGTCGATAGTCGAGTCGATAGTCCATAGTCGAGTCGATAGTCGAGTCGATAGTCGAGTCGATAGTCGAGTCGATAGTCGATAGTCGAGTCGATAGTCGATAGTCGATAGTCGAGGCGATAGTCGATTGTCGAGTCGATAGTCGAGTCGATAGTCGAGTCGATAGTCGATAGTCGATAGTCGAGTCGATAGTCGATAGTCGAGTCGATAGTCGATAGTCGAGTCGATAGTCGATAGTCGATTCGATAGTCGATAGTCGAGTCGATAGTCGATAGTCGAGTCGATAGTCGATAGTCGAGTCGATAGTCGAGTCGATAGTCGTGTCGATAGTCGAGTCGATAGTCGAGTCGATAGTCGATAGTCGATAGTCGAGTCGATAGTCGATAGTCGAGTCGATAGTCGATAGTCGAGTCGATAGTCGATAGTCGAGTCGATAGTCGATAGTCGATAGTCGAGTCGATAGTCGATAGTCGAGTCGATAGTCGATAGTCGAGTCGATAGTCGATAGTCGATAGTCGAGTCGATAGTCGATAGTCGAGTCGATAGTCGATAGTCGAGTCGATAGTCGATAGTCGATAGTCGAGTCGATAGTCGATAGTCGAGTCGATAGTCGATAGTCGATAGTCGATAGTCGAGTCGATAGTCAAGTCGATAGTCGAATCGATAGTCGATAGTCGAGTCGATAGTCGAGTCGATAGTCGAGTCGATAGTCGATAGTCGATAGTCGAGTCGATAGTCGAGTCGATAGTCGATAGTCGAGTCGATAGTCGAGTCGATAGTCGATAGTCGAGTCGATAGTCGATAGTCGAGTCGATAGTCGATAGTCGAGTCGATAGTCGATAATCGAGTCGATAGTCGAGTCGATAGACGAGTCGATAGTCGAGTCGATAGTCCAGTCGATAGTCGAGTCGATAGTCGAGTCGATAGTCGAGTCGATAGTCGAGTCGATAGTCGAGTCGATAGTCGAGTCGATAGTCGAGTCGAGTCGAGTCGATAGTCGAGTCGAGTCGAGTCGATAGTCGAGTCGATAGTCGAGTCGATAGTCGAGTCGATAGTCGATAGTCGAGTCGATAGTCGATAGTCGAGTCGATAGTCGAGTCGATAGTCGATAGTCGAGTCGATAGTCGATAGTCGAGTCGATAGTCGATAGTCGAGTCGATAGTCGATAGTCGAGTCGATAGTCGATAGTCGAGTCGATAGTCGATAGTCGAGTCGATAGTCGATAGTCGAGTCGATAGTCGAGTCGATAGTCGATAGGCGAGTCGATAGTCGATAGTCGAGTCGATAGTCGATAGTCGAGTCGATAGTCGATAGTCGAGTCGATATTCGATAGTCGAGTCGATAGTCGAGTCGATAGTCGATAGTCGAGTCGATAGTCGATAGTCGAGTCGATAGTCGAGTCGATAGTCCATAGTCGAGTCGATAGTCGAGTCGATAGTCGATAGTCGAGTCGATAGTCGATAGTCGATAGTCGAGGCGATAGTCGATTGTCGAGTCGATAGTCGAGTCGATAGTCGAGTCGATAGTCGATAGTCGATAGTCGAGTCGATAGTCGATAGTCGAGTCGATAGTCGATAGTCGAGTCGATAGTCGATAGTCGATTCGATAGTCGATAGTCGAGTCGATAGTCGATAGTCGAGTCGATAGTCGATAGTCGAGTCGATAGTCGAGTCGATAGTCGTGTCGATAGTCGAGTCGATAGTCGAGTCGATAGTCGATAGTCGAGTCGATAGTCGATAGTCGAGTCGATAGTCGATAGTCGAGTCGATAGTCGATAGTCGAGTCGATAGTCGATAGTCGATAGTCGAGTCGATAGTCGATAGTCGAGTCGATAGTCGATAGTCGATAGTCGATAGTCGAGTCGATAGTCGATAGTCGAGTCGATAGTCGATAGTCGAGTCGATAGTCGATAGTCGAGTCGATAGTCGATAGTCGAGTCGATAGTCGATAGTCGAGTCGATAGTCGATAGTCGAGTCGATAGTCGATAGTCGAGTCGATAGTCGAGTCGATAGTCGATAGGCGAGTCGATAGTCGATAGTCGAGTCGATAGTCGATAGTCGAGTCGATAGTCGATAGTCGAGTCGATATTCGATAGTCGAGTCGATAGTCGAGTCGATAGTCGATAGTCGAGTCGATAGTCGATAGTCGAGTCGATAGTCGAGTCGATAGTCCATAGTCGAGTCGATAGTCGAGTCGATAGTCGAGTCGATAGTCGAGTCGATAGTCGATAGTCGAGTCGATAGTCGATAGTCGATAGTCGAGGCGATAGTCGATTGTCGAGTCGATAGTCGAGTCGATAGTCAAGTCGATAGTCGATAGTCGATAGTCGAGTCGATAGTCGATAGTCGAGTCGATAGTCGATAGTCGAGTCGATAGTCGATAGTCGATTCGATAGTCGATAGTCGAGTCGATAGTCGATAGTCGAGTCGATAGTCGATAGTCGAGTCGATAGTCGAGTCGATAGTCGTGTCGATAGTCGAGTCGATAGTCGAGTCGATAGTCGATAGTCGATAGTCGAGTCGATAGTCGATAGTCGAGTCGATAGTCGATAGTCGAGTCGATAGTCGATAGTCGAGTCGATAGTCGATAGTCGATAGTCGAGTCGATAGTCGATAGTCGAGTCGATAGTCGATAGTCGAGTCGATAGTCGATAGTCGATAGTCGAGTCGATAGTCGATAGTCGAGTCGATAGTCGATAGTCGAGTCGATAGTCGATAGTCGATAGTCGAGTCGATAGTCGATAGTCGAGTCGATAGTCGATAGTCGATAGTCGATAGTCGAGTCGATAGTCGAGTCGATAGTCGATAGTCGAATCGATAGTCGATAGTCGAGTCGATAGTCGAGTCGATAGTCGAGTCGATAGTCGATAGTCGATAGTCGATAGTCGAGTCGATAGTCGAGTCGATAGTCGATAGTCGAGTCGATAGTCGAGTCGATAGTCGATAGTCGAGTCGATAGTCGATAGTCGAGTCGATAGTCGATAGTCGAGTCGATAGTCGATAATCGAGTCGATAGTCGAGTCGATAGACGAGTCGATAGTCGAGTCGATAGTCCAGTCGATAGTCGAGTCGATAGTCGAGTCGATAGTCGAGTCGATAGTCGAGTCGATAGTCGAGTCGATAGTCGAGTCGGTAGTCGAGTCGATAGTCGAGTCGATAGTCGAGTCGATAGTCGAGTCGATAGTCGAGTCGAGTCGAGTCGATAGTCGAGTCGATAGTCGAGTCGATAGTCGAGTCGATAGTCGATAGTCGAGTCGATAGTCGATAGTCGAGTCGATAGTCGATAGTCGAGTCGATAGTCGATAGTCGAGTCGATAGTCGATAGTCGAGTCGATAGTCGATAGTCGAGTCGATAGTCGAGTCGATAGTCGAGTCGATAGTCGAGTCGATAGTCGAGTCGATAGTCGAGTCGATAGTCGAGTCGATAGTCGAGTCGATAGTCGAGTCGATAGTCGAGTCGATAGTCGAGTCGATAGTCGAGTCGATAGTCGAGTCGATAGTCGAGTCGATAGTCGAGTCGATAGTCGAGTCGAGTCGAGTCGATAGTCGAGTCGAGTCGAGTCGAGTCGATAGTCGAGTCGATAGTCGAGTCGATAGTCGATAGTCGAGTCGATAGTCGATAGTCGAGTCGATAGTCGAGTCGATAGTCGATTGTCGAGTCGAGTCGATAGTCGATAGTCGAGTCGATAGTCGATAGTCGAGTCGATAGTCGATAGTCGAGTCGATAGTCGATAGTCGATAGTCGATAGTCGAGTCGATAGTCGATAGTCGATAGTCGAGTCGATAGTCGAGTCGATAGTCGAGTCGATAGTCGAGTCGATAGTCGAGTCGATAGTCGAGTCGAGTCGAGTCGATAGTCGAGTCGAGTCGATAGTCGAGTCGAGTCGATAGTCGAGTCGAGTCGATAGTCGAGTCGATAGTCGATTGTCGAGTCGAGTCGATAGTCGATAGTCGAGTCGATAGTCGATAGTCGAGTCGATAGTCGATAGTCGAGTCGATAGTCGAGTCGATAGTCGATTGTCGAGTCGAGTCGATAGTCGATAGTCGAGTCGATAGTCAATAGTCGAGTCGATAGTCGAGTCGATAGTCGAGTCGATAGTCGATAGTCGAGTCGATAGTCGAGTCGATAGTCGAGTCGATAGTCGATAGTCGAGTCGATAGTCGAGTCGATAGTCGATAGTCGAGTCGATAGTCGATAGGCGAGTCGATAGTCGATAGTCGAGTCGATAGTCGAGTCGATAGTCGAGTCGATAGTCGAGTCGATAGTCGATAGTCGAGTCGATAGTCGAGTCGATTCGAGTCGAGTCGATAGTCGAGTCGAGTCGAGTCGATAGTCGAGTCGAGTCGAGTCGATAGTCGAGTCGAGTCGATAGTCGAGTCGAGTCGAGTCGATAGTCGAGTCGAGTCGAGTCGATAGTCGAGTCGAGCCGAGTCGGTAGTCGAGTCGAGTCGAGTCGATAGTCGAGTCGAGTCGAGTCGATAGTCGAGTCGAGTCGAGTCGATAGTCGAGTCGAGTCGAGTCGATAGTCGAGTCGAGTCGAGTCGATAGTCGAGTCGATAGTCGAGTCGATAGTCGAGTCGATAGTCGATAGTCGATAGTCGAGTCGATAGTCGAGTCGATAGTCGAGTCGATAGTCGAGTCGATAGTCGATAGTCGATAGTCGAGTCGATAGTCGAGTCGATAGTCGAGTCGATAGTCGAATCGATAGTCGAGTCGATAGTCGAGTCGATAGTCGATAGTCGAGTCGATAGTCGATAATCGAGTCGATAGTCGAGTCGATAGACGAGTCGATAGTCGAGTCGATAGTCCAGTCGATAGTCGAGTCGATAGTCGAGTCGATAGTCGAGTCGATAGTCGAGTCGATAGTCGAGTCGATAGTCGAGTCGATAGTCGAGTCGATAGTCGAGTCGATAGTCGAGACGATAGTCGAGTCGATAGTCGAGTCGATAGTCGAGTCGAGTCGAGTCGATAGTCGAGTCGAGTCGAGTCGATAGTCGAGTCGAGTCGAGTCGATAGTCGAGTCGATAGTCGAGTCGATAGTCGAGTCGATAGTCGATAGTCGAGTCGATAGTCGATAGTCGAGTCGATAGTCGAGTCGATAGTCGATAGTCGAGTCGATAGTCGATAGTCGAGTCGATAGTCGATAGTCGAGTCGATAGTCGATAGTCGAGTCGATAGTCGATAGTCGAGTCGATAGTCGATAGTCGAGTCGATAGTCGAGTCGATAGTCGATAGGCGAGTCGATAGTCGATAGTCGAGTCGATAGTCGATAGTCGAGTCGATAGTCGATAGTCGAGTCGATATTCGATAGTCGAGTCGATAGTCGAGTCGATAGTCGATAGTCGAGTCGATAGTCGATAGTCGAGTCGATAGTCGATAGTCGAGTCGATAGTCGAGTCGATAGTCCATAGTCGAGTCGATAGTCGAGTCGATAGTCGAGTCGATAGTCGAGTCGATAGTCGAGTCGATAGTCGATAGTCGAGTCGATAGTCGATAGTCGATAGTCGAGGCGATAGTCGATTGTCGAGTCGATAGTCGAGTCGATAGTCGAGTCGATAGTCGATAGTCGATAGTCGAGTCGATAGTCGATAGTCGAGTCGATAGTCGATAGTCGAGTCGATAGTCGATAGTCGATTCGATAGTCGATAGTCGAGTCGATAGTCGATAGTCGAGTCGATAGTCGATAGTCGAGTCGATAGTCGAGTCGATAGTCGTGTCGATAGTCGAGTCGATAGTCGAGTCGATAGTCGATAGTCGATAGTCGAGTCGATAGTCGATAGTCGAGTCGATAGTCGATAGTCGAGTCGATAGTCGATAGTCGAGTCGATAGTCGATAGTCGATAGTCGAGTCGATAGTCGATAGTCGAGTCGATAGTCGATAGTCGAGTCGATAGTCGATAGTCGATAGTCGAGTCGATAGTCGATAGTCGAGTCGATAGTCGATAGTCGAGTCGATAGTCGATAGTCGAGTCGATAGTCGATAGTCGATAGTCGAGTCGATAGTCGATAGTCGAGTCGATAGTCGATAGTCGATAGTCGATAGTCGAGTCGATAGTCGAGTCGATAGTCGATAGTCGATAGTCGAGTCGATAGTCGAGTCGATAGTCGAGTCGATAGTCGAGTCGATAGTCGATAGTCGATAGTCGAGTCGATAGTCGAGTCGATAGTCGATAGTCGAGTCGATAGTCGAGTCGATAGTCGATAGTCGAGTCGATAGTCGATAGTCGAGTCGATAGTCGATAGTCGAGTCGATAGTCGATAATCGAGTCGATAGTCGAGTCGATAGACGAGTCGATAGTCGAGTCGATAGTCCAGTCGATAGTCGAGTCGATAGTCGAGTCGATAGTCGAGTCGATAGTCGAGTCGATAGTCGAGTCGATAGTCGAGTCGGTAGTCGAGTCGATAGTCGAGTCGATAGTCGAGTCGATAGTCGAGTCGATAGTCGAGTCGAGTCGAGTCGATAGTCGAGTCGATAGTCGAGTCGATAGTCGAGTCGATAGTCGATAGTCGAGTCGATAGTCGATAGTCGAGTCGATAGTCGATAGTCGAGTCGATAGTCGATAGTCGAGTCGATAGTCGATAGTCGAGTCGATAGTCGATAGTCGAGTCGATAGTCGAGTCGATAGTCGAGTCGATAGTCGAGTCGATAGTCGAGTCGATAGTCGAGTCGATAGTCGAGTCGATAGTCGAGTCGATAGTCGAGTCGATAGTCGAGTCGAGTCGAGTCGATAGTCGAGTCGATAGTCGAGTCGATAGTCGAGTCGATAGTCGATAGTCGAGTCGATAGTCGATAGTCGAGTCGATAGTCGATAGTCGAGTCGATAGTCGATAGTCGAGTCGATAGTCGATAGTCGAGTCGATAGTCGATAGTCGAGTCGATAGTCGATAGTCGAGTCGATAGTCGATAGTCGAGTCGATAGTCGATAGTCGAGTCGATAGTCGATAGTCGAGTCGATAGTCGATAGTCGAGTCGATAGTCGAGTCGATAGTCGAGTCGATAGTCGAGTCGATAGTCGAGTCGATAGTCGAGTCGGTAGTCGAGTCGATAGTCGAGTCGATAGTCGAGTCGATAGTCGAGTCGATAGTCGAGTCGAGTCGAGTCGATAGTCGAGTCGATAGTCGAGTCGATAGTCGATAGTCGAGTCGATAGTCGATAGTCGAGTCGATAGTCGATAGTCGAGTCGATAGTCGATAGTCGAGTCGATAGTCGATAGTCGAGTCGATAGTCGATAGTCGAGTCGATAGTCGATAGTCGAGTCGATAGTCGAGTCGATAGTCGAGTCGATAGTCGAGTCGATAGTCGAGTCGGTAGTCGAGTCGATAGTCGAGTCGATAGTCGAGTCGATAGTCGAGTCGATAGTCGAGTCGAGTCGAGTCGATAGTCGAGTCGATAGTCGAGTCGATAGTCGAGTCGATAGTCGATAGTCGAGTCGATAGTCGATAGTCGAGTCGATAGTCGATAGTCGAGTCGATAGTCGATAGTCGAGTCGATAGTCGATAGTCGAGTCGATAGTCGATAGTCGAGTCGATAGTCGATAGTCGAGTCGATAGTCGATAATCGAGTCGATAGTCGAGTCGATAGACGAGTCGATAGTCGAGTCGATAGTCCAGTCGATAGTCGAGTCGATAGTCGAGTCGATAGTCGAGTCGATAGTCGAGTCGATAGTCGTGTCGATAGTCGAGTCGGTAGTCGAGTCGATAGTCGAGTCGATAGTCGAGTCGATAGTCGAGTCGATAGTCGAGTCGAGTCGAGTCGATAGTCGAGTCGATAGTCGAGTCGATAGTCGAGTCGATAGTCGATAGTCGAGTCGATAGTCGATAGTCGAGTCGATAGTCGATAGTCGAGTCGATAGTCGATAGTCGAGTCGATAGTCGATAGTCGAGTCGATAGTCGATAGTCGAGTCGATAGTCGAGTCGATAGTCGAGTCGATAGTCGAGTCGATAGTCGAGTCGATAGTCGAGTCGGTAGTCGAGTCGATAGTCGAGTCGATAGTCGAGTCGATAGTCGAGTCGATAGTCGAGTCGAGTCGAGTCGATAGTCGAGTCGATAGTCGAGTCGATAGTCGAGTCGATAGTCGATAGTCGAGTCGATAGTCGATAGTCGAGTCGATAGTCGATAGTCGAGTCGATAGTCGATAGTCGAGTCGATAGTCGATAGTCGAGTCGATAGTCGATAGTCGAGTCGATAGTCGATAGTCGAGTCGATAGTCGATAATCGAGTCGATAGTCGAGTCGATAGACGAGTCGATAGTCGAGTCGATAGTCCAGTCGATAGTCGAGTCGATAGTCGAGTCGATAGTCGAGTCGATAGTCGAGTCGATAGTCGAGTCGATAGTCGAGTCGGTAGTCGAGTCGATAGTCGAGTCGATAGTCGAGTCGATAGTCGAGTCGATAGTCGAGTCGATAGTCGATAGTCGATAGTCGAGTCGATAGTCGAGTCGATAGTCGATAGTCGAGTCGATAGTCGAGTCGATAGTCGATAGTCGAGTCGATAGTCGATAGTCGAGTCGATAGTCGATAGTCGAGTCGATAGTCGATAATCGAGTCGATAGTCGAGTCGATAGACGAGTCGATAGTCGAGTCGATAGTCCATAGTCGAGTCGATAGTCGAGTCGATAGTCGAGTCGATAGTCGAGTCGATAGTCGATAGTCGAGTCGATAGTCGATAGTCGATAGTCGATAGTCGATAGTCGAGGCGATAGTCGATTGTCGAGTCGATAGTCGAGTCGATAGTCGAGTCGATAGTCGATAGTCGATAGTCGAGTCGATAGTCGATAGTCGAGTCGATAGTCGATAGTCGAGTCGATAGTCGATAGTCGATTCGATAGTCGATAGTCGAGTCGATAGTCGATAGTCGAGTCGATAGTCGATAGTCGAGTCGATAGTCGAGTCGATAGTCGTGTCGATAGTCGAGTCGATAGTCGAGTCGATAGTCGATAGTCGATAGTCGAGTCGATAGTCGATAGTCGAGTCGATAGTCGATAGTCGAGTCGATAGTCGATAGTCGAGTCGATAGTCGATAGTCGATAGTCGAGTCGATAGTCGATAGTCGAGTCGATAGTCGATAGTCGAGTCGATAGTCGATAGTCGATAGTCGAGTCGATAGTCGATAGTCGAGTCGATAGTCGATAGTCGAGTCGATAGTCGATAGTCGAGTCGATAGTCGATAGTCGATAGTCGAGTCGATAGTCGATAGTCGAGTCGATAGTCGATAGTCGATAGTCGATAGTCGAGTCGATAGTCGAGTCGATAGTCGATAGTCGAATCGATAGTCGATAGTCGAGTCGATAGTCGAGTCGATAGTCGAGTCGATAGTCGATAGTCGATAGTCGAGTCGATAGTCGAGTCGATAGTCGATAGTCGAGTCGATAGTCGAGTCGATAGTCGATAGTCGAGTCGATAGTCGATAGTCGAGTCGATAGTCGATAGTCGAGTCGATAGTCGATAATCGAGTCGATAGTCGAGTCGATAGACGAGTCGATAGTCGAGTCGATAGTCCAGTCGATAGTCGAGTCGATAGTCGAGTCGATAGTCGAGTCGATAGTCGAGTCGATAGTCGAGTCGATAGTCGAGTCGGTAGTCGAGTCGATAGTCGAGTCGATAGTCGAGTCGATAGTCGAGTCGATAGTCGAGTCGAGTCGAGTCGATAGTCGAGTCGAGTCGAGTCGATAGTCGAGTCGATAGTCGAGTCGATAGTCGAGTCGATAGTCGATAGTCGAGTCGATAGTCGATAGTCGAGTCGATAGTCGATAGTCGAGTCGATAGTCGATAGTCGAGTCGATAGTCGATAGTCGAGTCGATAGTCGATAGTCGAGTCGATAGTCGAGTCGATAGTCGAGTCGATAGTCGAGTCGATAGTCGAGTCGATAGTCGAGTCGATAGTCGAGTCGATAGTCGAGTCGATAGTCGAGTCGATAGTCGAGTCGATAGTCGAGTCGATAGTCGAGTCGATAGTCGAGTCGAGTCGAGTCGAGTCGATAGTCGAGTCGATAGTCGAGTCGATAGTCGAGTCGATAGTCGAGTCGATAGTCGATAGTCGAGTCGATAGTCGATAGTCGAGTCGATAGTCGATAGTCGAGTCGATAGTCGATAGTCGAGTCGATAGTCGATAGTCGAGTCGATAGTCGATAGTCGAGTCGATAGTCGATAGTCGAGTCGATAGTCGATAGTCGAGTCGATAGTCGATAGTCGAGTCGATAGTCGATAGTCGAGTCGATAGTCGATAGTCGAGTCGATAGTCGATAGTCGAGTCGATATTCGATAGTCGAGTCGATAGTCGAGTCGATAGTCGATAGTCGAGTCGATAGTCGATAGTCGAGTCGATAGTCGATAGTCGAGTCGATAGTCGAGTCGATAGTCCATAGTCGAGTCGATAGTCGAGTCGATAGTCGAGTCGATAGTCGAGTCGATAGTCGATAGTCGAGTCGATAGTCGATAGTCGATAGTCGAGGCGATAGTCGATTGTCGAGTCGATAGTCGAGTCGATAGTCGAGTCGATAGTCGATAGTCGATAGTCGAGTCGATAGTCGATAGTCGAGTCGATAGTCGATAGTCGAGTCGATAGTCGATAGTCGATTCGATAGTCGATAGTCGAGTCGATAGTCGATAGTCGAGTCGATAGTCGATAGTCGAGTCGATAGTCGAGTCGATAGTCGTGTCGATAGTCGAGTCGATAGTCGAGTCGATAGTCGATAGTCGATAGTCGAGTCGATAGTCGATAGTCGAGTCGATAGTCGATAGTCGAGTCGATAGTCGATAGTCGAGTCGATAGTCGATAGTCGATAGTCGAGTCGATAGTCGATAGTCGAGTCGATAGTCGATAGTCGAGTCGATAGTCGAGTCGATAGTCGATAGTCGAGTCGATAGTCGATAGTCGAGTCGATAGTCGATAGTCGATAGTCGATAGTCGAGTCGATAGTCGAGTCGATAGTCGATAGTCGAGTCGATAGTCGATAGTCGATAGTCGAGTCGATAGTCGAGTCGATAGTCGAGTCGATAGTCGAGTCGATAGTCGATAGTCGATAGTCGAGTCGATAGTCGAGTCGATAGTCGATAGTCGAGTCGATAGTCGAGTCGATAGTCGATAGTCGAGTCGATAGTCGATAGTCGAGTCGATAGTCGATAGTCGAGTCGATAGTCGATAATCGAGTCGATA
Organism: Pemphredon lugubris; assembly: GCA_933228935.1. NCBI lineage: Eukaryota > Metazoa > Arthropoda > Insecta > Hymenoptera > Crabronidae > Pemphredon > Pemphredon lugubris. Next base: position 31,479,907 of record OW121815.1, read on the forward strand.
GTCGAGTCGATAGACGAGTCGATAGTCGAGTCGATAGTCCATAGTCGAGTCGATAGTCGAGTCGATAGTCGAGTCGATAGTCGAGTCGATAGTCGATAGTCGAGTCGATAGTCGATAGTCGATAGTCGAGGCGATAGTCGATTGTCGAGTCGATAGTCGAGTCGATAGTCGAGTCGATAGTCGATAGTCGATAGTCGAGTCGATAGTCGATAGTCGAGTCGATAGTCGATAGTCGAGTCGATAGTCGATAGTCGATTCGATAGTCGATAGTCGAGTCGATAGTCGATAGTCGAGTCGATAGTCGATAGTCGAGTCGATAGTCGAGTCGATAGTCGTGTCGATAGTCGAGTCGATAGTCGAGTCGATAGTCGATAGTCGATAGTCGAGTCGATAGTCGATAGTCGAGTCGATAGTCGATAGTCGAGTCGATAGTCGATAGTCGAGTCGATAGTCGATAGTCGAGTCGATAGTCGATAGTCGATAGTCGAGTCGATAGTCGATAGTCGAGTCGATAGTCGATAGTCGAGTCGATAGTCGATAGTCGATAGTCGATAGTCGAGTCGATAGTCGAGTCGATAGTCGAGTCGATAGTCGATAGTCGAGTCGATAGTCGATAGTCGAGTCGATAGTCGAGTCGATAGTCGAGTCGATAGTCGATAGTCGATAGTCGAGTCGATAGTCGAGTCGATAGTCGATAGTCGAGTCGATAGTCGAGTCGATAGTCGATAGTCGAGTCGATAGTCGATAGTCGAGTCGATAGTCGATAGTCGAGTCGATAGTCGATAATCGAGTCGATAGTCGAGTCGATAGACGAGTCGATAGTCGAGTCGATAGTCCAGTCGATAGTCGAGTCGATAGTCGAGTCGATAGTCGAGTCGATAGTCGAGTCGATAGTCGAGTCGATAGTCGAGTCGGTAGTCGAGTCGATAGTCGAGTCGATAGTCGAGTCGATAGTCGAGTCGATAGTCGAGTCGAGTCGAGTCGATAGTCGAGTCGAGTCGATAGTCGAGTCGATAGTCGAGTCGATAGTCGAGTCGATAGTCGATAGTCGAGTCGATAGTCGATAGTCGAGTCGATAGTCGATAGTCGAGTCGATAGTCGATAGTCGAGTCGATAGTCGATAGTCGAGTCGATAGTCGATAGTCGAGTCGATAGTCGAGTCGATAGTCGAGTCGATAGTCGAGTCGATAGTCGAGTCGATAGTCGAGTCGATAGTCGAGTCGATAGTCGAGTCGATAGTCGAGTCGATAGTCGAGTCGATAGTCGAGTCGATAGTCGAGTCGATAGTCGAGTCGAGTCGAGTCGATAGTCGAGTCGAGTCGAGTCGATAGTCGAGTCGAGTCGAGTCGATAGTCGAGTCGAGTCGAGTCGAGTCGATAGTCGAGTCGATAGTCGAGTCGATAGTCGATAGTCGAGTCGATAGTCGATAGTCGAGTCGATAGTCGATAGTCGAGTCGATAGTCGATAGTCGAGTCGATAGTCGATAGTCGAGTCGATAGTCGATAGTCGAGTCGATAGTCGATAGTCGAGTCGATAGTCGATAGTCGAGTCGATAGTCGATAGGCGAGTCGATAGTCGATAGTCGAGTCGATAGTCGATAGTCGAGTCGATAGTCGATAGTCGAGTCGATATTCGATAGTCGAGTCGATAGTCGAGTCGATAGTCGATAGTCGAGTCGATAGTCGATAGTCGAGTCGATAGTCGATAGTCGAGTCGATAGTCGAGTCGATAGTCCATAGTCGAGTCGATAGTCGAGTCGATAGTCGAGTCGATAGTCGAGTCGATAGTCGATAGTCGATAGTCGAGGCGATAGTCGATTGTCGAGTCGATAGTCGAGTCGATAGTCGAGTCGATAGTCGATAGTCGATAGTCGAGTCGATAGTCGATAGTCGAGTCGATAGTCGATAGTCGAGTCGATAGTCGATAGTCGATTCGATAGTCGATAGTCGAGTCGATAGTCGATAGTCGAGTCGATAGTCGATAGTCGAGTCGATAGTCGAGTCGATAGTCGTGTCGATAGTCGAGTCGATAGTCGAGTCGATAGTCGATAGTCGATAGTCGAGTCGATAGTCGATAGTCGAGTCGATAGTCGATAGTCGAGTCGATAGTCGATAGTCGAGTCGATAGTCGATAGTCGAGTCGATAGTCGATAGTCGATAGTCGAGTCGATAGTCGATAGTCGAGTCGATAGTCGATAGTCGAGTCGATAGTCGATAGTCGAGTCGATAGTCGAGTCGATAGTCGAGTGGATAGTCGAGTCGATAGTCGAGTCGATAGTCGAGTCGATAGTCGAGTCGATAGTCGAGTCGATAGTCGAGTCGATAGTCGAGTCGATAGTCGAGTCGATAGTCGAGTCGATAGTCGAGTCGAGTCGAGTCGATAGTCGAGTCGAGTCGAGTCGATAGTCGAGTCGAGTCGAGTCGATAGTCGAGTCGAGTCGAGTCGAGTCGATAGTCGAGTCGATAGTCGAGTCGATAGTCGATAGTCGAGTCGATAGTCGATAGTCGAGTCGATAGTCGATAGTCGAGTCGATAGTCGATAGTCGAGTCGATAGTCGATAGTCGAGTCGATAGTCGATAGTCGAGTCGATAGTCGATAGTCGAGTCGATAGTCGATAGTCGAGTCGATAGTCGATAGTCGAGTCGATAGTCGATAGGCGAGTCGATAGTCGATAGTCGAGTCGATAGTCGATAGTCGAGTCGATAGTCGATAGTCGAGTCGATATTCGATAGTCGAGTCGATAGTCGAGTCGATAGTCGATAGTCGAGTCGATAGTCGATAGTCGAGTCGATAGTCGATAGTCGAGTCGATAGTCGAGTCGATAGTCCATAGTCGAGTCGATAGTCGAGTCGATAGTCGAGTCGATAGTCGAGTCGATAGTCGATAGTCGAGTCGATAGTCGATAGTCGATAGTCGAGGCGATAGTCGATTGTCGAGTCGATAGTCGAGTCGATAGTCGAGTCGATAGTCGATAGTCGATAGTCGAGTCGATAGTCGATAGTCGAGTCGATAGTCGATAGTCGAGTCGATAGTCGATAGTCGATTCGATAGTCGATAGTCGAGTCGATAGTCGATAGTCGAGTCGATAGTCGATAGTCGAGTCGATAGTCGAGTCGATAGTCGTGTCGATAGTCGAGTCGATAGTCGAGTCGATAGTCGATAGTCGATAGTCGAGTCGATAGTCGATAGTCGAGTCGATAGTCGATAGTCGAGTCGATAGTCGATAGTCGAGTCGATAGTCGATAGTCGATAGTCGAGTCGATAGTCGATAGTCGAGTCGATAGTCGATAGTCGAGTCGATAGTCGATAGTCGAGTCGATAGTCAATAGTCGAGTCGATAGTCGATAGTCGATAGTCGATAGTCGAGTCGATAGTCGAGTCGATAGTCGATAGTCGAGTCGATAGTCGATAGTCGATAGGCGAGTCGATAGTCGAGTCGATAGTCGAGTCGATAGTCGAGTCGATAGTCGATAGTCGATAGTCGAGTCGATAGTCGATAGTCGAGTCGATAGTCGAGTCGATAGTCGATAGTCGAGTCGATAGTCGATAGTCGAGTCGATAGTCGATAGTCGAGTCGATAGTCGATAATCGAGTCGATAGTCGAGTCGATAGACGAGTCGATAGTCGAGTCGATAGTCGAGTCGATAGTCGAGTCGATAGTCGAGTCGATAGTCGAGTCGATAGTCGAGTCGATAGTCGAGTCGATAGTCGAGTCGGTAGTCGAGTCGATAGTCGAGTCGATAGTCGAGTCGATAGTCGAGTCGATAGTCGAGTCGAGTCGAGTCGAGTCGATAGTCGAGTCGAGTCGAGTCGATAGTCGAGTCGATAGTCGAGTCGATAGTCGAGTCGATAGTCGATAGTCGAGTCGATAGTCGATAGTCGAGTCGATAGTCGATAGTCGAGTCGATAGTCGATAGGCGAGTCGATAGTCGATAGTCGAGTCGATAGTCGAGTCGATAGTCCATAGTCGAGTCGATAGTCGATAGTCGAGTCGATAGTCGAGTCGATAGTCGAGTCGATAGTCGAGTCGATAGTCGAGTCGATAGTCGAGTCGATAGTCGAGTCGATAGTCGAGTCGATAGTCGAGTCGATAGTCGAGTCGATAGTCGATAGTCGAGTCGATAGTCGATAGTCGATAGTCGAGGCGATAGTCGATAGTCGAGTCGATAGTCGAGTCGATAGTCGAGTCGATAGTCGATAGTCGATAGTCGAGTCGATAGTCGATAGTAGAGTCGATAGTCGAGTCGATAGTCGATAGTCGATAGTCGATAGTCGAGTCGATAGTCGAGTCGATAGTCGATAGTCGAGTCGATAGTCGATAGTCGAGTCGATAGTCGATAGTCGAGTCGATAGTCGATAGTCGAGTCGATAGTCGATAGTCGAGTCGATAGTCGATAGTCGAGTCGATAGTCGAGTCGATAGTCGATAGTCGAGTCGATAGTGGATAGTCGAGTCGATAGTCGATAGTCGAGTCGATAGTCGATAGTCGATAGTCGAGTCGATAGTCGATAGTCGAGTCGATAGTCGAGTCGATAGTCGAGTCGATAGTCGAGTCGATAGTCGATAGTCGAGTCGATAGTCGAGTCGATAGTCGAGTCGATAGTCGAGTCGATAGTCGATAGTCGATAGTCGAGTCGATAGTCGAGTCGATAGTCGATAGTCGAGTCGATAGTCGATAGTCGAGTTGATAGTCGATAGTCGAGTCGATAGTCGATAGTCGAGTCGATAGTCGAGTCGATAGTCCAGTCGATAGTCGATAGTCGAGTCGATAGTCGATAGTCGAGTCGATAGTCGATAGTCGATAGTCGAGTCGATAGTCGATAGTCGAGTCGATAGTCGATAGTCGAGTCGATAGTCGATAGTCGATAGTCGAGTCGATAGTCGATAGTCGAGTCGATAGTCGATAGTCGAGTCGATAGTCGATAGTCGAGTCGATAGTTGATAGTCGAGTCGATAGTCGATAGTCGAGTCGATAGTCGATAGTCGAGTCGATAGTCGATAGTCGAGTCGATAGTCGATAGTCGAGTCGATAGTCGATAGTCGAGTCGATAGTCGAGTCGATAGTCGAGTCGATAGTCGATAGTCGAGTCGATAGTCGATAGTCGAGTCGATAGTCGATAGTCGAGTCGATAGTCGATAGTCGAGTCGATAGTCGATAGTCGAGTCGATAGTCGATAGTCGAGTCGATAGTCGATAGTCGAGTCGATAGTCGATAGTCGAGTCGATAGTCGATAGTCGAGTCGATAGTCGATAGTCGAGTCGATAGTCGATAGTCGAGTCGATAGTCGATAGTCGAGTCGATAGTCGAGTCGATAGTCGAGTCGATAGTCGAGTCGATAGTCGATAGTCGAGTCGATAGTCGATAGTCGAGTCGATAGTCGATAGTCGAGTCGATAGTCGAGTCGATAGTCGAGTCGATAGTCGAGTCGATAGTCGAGTCGATAGTCGAGTCGATAGTCGATAGTCGAGTCGATAGTCGATAGTCGAGTCGATAGTCGATAGTCGAGTCGATAGTCGATAGTCGAGTCGATAGTCGATAGTAGAGTCGATAGTCGATAGTCGAGTCGATAGTCGATAGTCGAGTCGATAGTCGATAGTCGAGTCGATAGTCGATAGTCGAGTCTATAGTCGATAGTCGAGTCGATAGTCGATAGTCGAGTCGATAGTCGATAGTCGAGTCGATAGTCGATAGTCGAGTCGATAGTCGATAGTCGATAGTCGAGTCGATAGTCGATAGTCGAGTCGATAGTCGATAGTCGAGTCGATAGTCGATAGTCGAGTCGATAGTCGATAGTCGAGTCGATAGTCGATAGTCGAGTCGATAGTCGATAGTCGATAGTCGAGTCGATAGTCGATAGTCGAGTCGATAGTCGATAGTCGAGTCGATAGTCGAGTCGATAGTCGAGTCGATAGTCGAGTCGATAGTCGAGTCGATAGTCGAGTCGATAGTCGAGTCGATAGTCGAGTCGATAGTCGATAGTCGATAGTCGAGTCGATAGTCGAGTCGATAGTCGAGTCGATAGTCGATAGTCGAGTCGATAGTCGATAGTCGAGTCGATAGTCGATAGTCGATAGTCGAGTCGATAGTCGAGTCGATAGTCCAGTCGATAGTCGATAGTCGAGTCGATAGTCGATAGTCGAGTCGATAGTCGATAGTCGATAGTCGAGTCGATAGTCGATAGTCGAGTCGATAGTCGATAGTCGAGTCGATAGTCGATAGTCGAGTCGATAGTCGATAGTCGAGTCGATAGTTGATAGTCGAGTCGATAGTCGATAGTCGAGTCGATAGTCGATAGTCGAGTCGATAGTCGAGTCGATAGTCGATAGTCGAGTCGATAGTCGATAGTCGAGTCGATAGTCGATAGTCGAGTCGATAGTCGATAATCGAGTCGATAGTCGAGTCGATAGACGAGTCGATAGTCGAGTCGATAGTCCAGTCGATAGTCGAGTCGATAGTCGATAGTCGAGTCGATAGTCGATAGTCGAGTCGATAGTCGATAGTCGAGTCGATAGTCGATAGTCGAGTCGATAGTCGATAGTCGAGTCGATAGTCGAGTCGATAGTCGAGTCGATAGTCGAGTCGATAGTCGATAGTCGAGTCGATAGTCGATAGTCGAGTCGATAGTCGATAGTCGAGTCGATAGTCGATAGTCGAGTCGATAGTCGATAGTCGAGTCGATAGTCGATAGTCGAGTCGATAGTCGATAGTCGAGTCGATAGTCGATAGTCGAGTCGATAGTCGATAGTCGAGTCGATAGTCGATAGTCGAGTCGATAGTCGATAGTCGAGTCGATAGTCGATAGTCGAGTCGATAGTCGATAGTCGAGTCGATAGTCGATAGTCGATAGTCGAGTCGATAGTCGATAGTCGAGTCGATAGTCGATAGTCGAGTCGATAGTCGATAGTCGAGTCGATAGTCGATAGTCGAGTCGATAGTCGATAGTCGAGTCGATAGTCGATAGTCGATAGTCGAGTCGATAGTCGATAGTCGAGTCGATAGTCGATAGTCGAGTCGATAGTCGAGTCGATAGTCGAGTCGATAGTCGAGTCGATAGTCGAGTCGATAGTCGAGTCGATAGTCGAGTCGATAGTCGAGTCGATAGTCGATAGTCGATAGTCGAGTCGATAGTCGAGTCGATAGTCGATAGTCGAGTCGATAGTCGAGTCGATAGTCGAGTCGATAGTCGATAGTCGAGTCGATAGTCGATAGTCGAGTCGATAGTCGATAGTCGATAGTCGAGTCGATAGTCGAGTCGATAGTCCAGTCGATAGTCGATAGTCGAGTCGATAGTCGATAGTCGAGTCGATAGTCGATAGTCGATAGTCGAGTCGATAGTCGATAGTCGAGTCGATAGTCGATAGTCGAGTCGATAGTCGATAGTCGAGTCGATAGTCGATAGTCGAGTCGATAGTTGATAGTCGAGTCGATAGTCGATAGTCGAGTCGATAGTCGATAGTCGAGTCGATAGTCGATAGTCGAGTCGATAGTCGATAGTCGAGTCGATAGTCGAGTCGATAGTCGTGTCGATAGTCGAGTCGATAGTCGATAGTCGAGTCGATAGTCGATAGTCGAGTCGATAGTCGATAGTCGAGTCGATAGTCGATAGTCGAGTCGATAGTCGAGTCGATAGTCGATAGTCGAGTCGATAGTCGATAGTCGAGTCGATAGTCGAGCCGATAGTCCAGTCGATAGTCGATAGTCGAGTCGATAGTCGATAGTCGAGTCGATAGTCGATAGTCGATAGTCGAGTCGATAGTCGATAGTCGAGTCGATAGTCGATAGTCGAGTCGATAGTCGATAGTCGAGTCGATAGTTGATAGTCGAGTCGATAGTCGATAGTCGAGTCGATAGTCGAGTCGATAGTCGTGTCGATAGTCGAGTCGATAGTCGAGTCGATAGTCGATAGTCGAGTCGATAGTCGATAGTCGAGTCGATAGTCGATAGTCGAGTCGATAGTCGATAGTCGAGTCGATAGTCGATAGTCGAGTCGATAGTCGATAGTCGAGTCGATAGTCGATAGTCGAGTCGATAGTCGATAGTCGAGTCGATAGTCGAGTCGATAGTCGAGTCGATAGTCGAGTCGATAGTCGATAGTCGAGTCGATAGTCGATAGTCGAGTCGATAGTCGATAGTCGAGTCGATAGTCGATAGTCGAGTCGTTAGTCGATAGTCGAGTCGATAGTCGATAGTCGAGTCGATAGTCGATAGTCGAGTCGATAGTCGATAGTCGAGTCGATAGTCGATAGTCGAGTCGATAGTCGATAGTCGAGTCGATAGTCGATAGTCGAGTCGATAGTCGAGTCGATAGTCGTGTCGATAGTCGAGTCGATAGTCGATAGTCGAGTCGATAGTCGATAGTCGAGTCGATAGTCGATAGTCGAGTCGATAGTCGATAGTCGAGTCGATAGTCGATAGTCGAGTCGATAGTCGATAGTCGAGTCGATAGTCGATAGTCGAGTCGATAGTCGAGTCGATAGTCGATAGTCGAGTCGTTAGTCGATAGTCGAGTCGATAGTCGATAGTCGAGTCGATAGTCGATAGTCGAGTCGATAGTCGATAGTCGACTCGATAGTCGATAGTCGAGTCGATAGTCGATAGTCGAGTCGATAGTCGATAGTCGAGTCGATAGTCGATAGTCGAGTCGATAGTCGATAGTCGATAGTCGAGTCGATAGTCGATAGTCGAGTCGATAGTCGATAGTCGAGTCGATAGTCGAGTCGATAGTCGAGTCGATAGTCGAGTCGATAGTCGAGTCGATAGTCGAGTCGATAGTCGAGTCGATAGTCGAGTCGATAGTCGATAGTCGATAGTCGAGTCGATAGTCGAGTCGATAGTCGAGTCGATAGTCGATAGTCGAGTCGATAGTCGATAGGCGAGTCGATAGTCGATAGTCGAGTCGATAGTCGAGTCGATAGTCGAGTCGATAGTCGAGTCGATAGTCGATAGTCGAGTCGATAGTCGAGTCGATAGTCGAGTCGATAGTCGATAGTCGAGTCGATAGTCGAGTCGATAGTCGAGTCGATAGTCGATAGTCGAGTCGATAGTCGATAGGCGAGTCGATAGTCGATAGTCGAGTCGATAGTCGAGTCGATAGTCGAGTCGATAGTCGATAGTCGAGTCGATAGTCGAGTCGATTCGAGTCGATAGTCGATAGTCGAGTCGATAGTCGAGTCGATTCGAGTCGAGTCGATAGTCGAGTCGATTCGAGTCGAGTCGATAGTCGAGTCGAGTCGAGTCGATAGTCGAGTCGAGTCGAGTCGATAGTCGAGTCGAGTCGATAGTCGAGTCGAGTCGATAGTCGAGTCGAGTCGATAGTCGAGTCGAGTCGATAGTCGAGTCGAGTCGATAGTCGAGTCGAGTCGATAGTCGAGTCGAGTCGATAGTCGAGTCGAGTCGATAGTCGAGTCGAGTCGATAGTCGAGTCGAGTCGAGTCGATAGTCGAGTCGATAGTCGAGTCGATAGTCGAGTCGATAGTCGATAGTCGAGTCGATAGTCGATAGTCGAGTCGATAGTCGATAGTCGAGTCGACAGTCGAGTCGATAGTCGATTGTCGAGTCGAGTCGATAGTCGATAGTCGAGTCGATAGTCGAGTCGATAGTCGATTGTCGAGTCGAGTCGATAGTCGATAGTCGAGTCGATAGTCGATAGTCGAGTCGATAGTCGATAGTCGATAGTCGATAGTCGAGTCGATAGTCGAGTCGATAGTCGATAGTCGAGTCGATAGTCGATAGTCGATAGTCGAGTCGATAGTCGAGTCGATAGTCGAGTCGATAGTCGAGTCGATAGTCGATAGTCGATAGTCGAGTCGATAGTCGAGTCGATAGTCGAGTCGATAGTCGAGTCGATAGTCGAGTCGATAGTCGAGTCGATAGTCGAGTCGATAGTCGATAGTCGAGTCGATAGTCGATAATCGAGTCGATAGTCGAGTCGATAGACGAGTCGATAGTCGAGTCGATAGTCCAGTCGATAGTCGAGTCGATAGTCGAGTCGATAGTCGAGTCGATAGTCCAGTCGATAGTCGAGTCGATAGTCGAGTCGATAGTCGAGTCGATAGTCGAGTCGATAGTCGAGTCGATAGTCGAGTCGATAGTCGAGTCGATAGTCGAGTCGATAGTCGAGTCGATAGTCGAGTCGAGTCGAGTCGAGTCGAGTCGATAGTCGAGTCGAGTCGAGTCGATAGTCGAGTCGAGTCGAGTCGATAGTCGAGTCGATAGTCGAGTCGATAGTCGAGTCGATAGTCGATAGTCGAGTCGATAGTCGATAGTCGAGTCGATAGTCGATAGTCGAGTCGATAGTCGATAGTCGAGTCGATAGTCGATAGTCGAGTCGATAGTCGATAGTCGAGTCGATAGTCGATAGTCGAGTCGATAGTCGATAGTCGAGTCGATAGTCGATAGTCGAGTCGATAGTCGATAGTCGAGTCGATAGTCGATAGTCGAGTCGATAGTCGAGTCGATAGTCGATAGTCGAGTCGATAGTCGATAGTCGAGTCGATAGTCGATAGTCGAGTCGATAGTCGATAGTCGAGTCGATATTCGATAGTCGAGTCGATAGTCGAGTCGATAGTCGAGTCGATAGTCGAGTCGATAGTCGATAGTCGAGTCGATAGTCGATAGTCGATAGTCGAGGCGATAGTCGATTGTCGAGTCGATAGTCGAGTCGATAGTCGAGTCGATAGTCGATAGTCGATAGTCGAGTCGATAGTCGATAGTCGAGTCGATAGTCGATAGTCGAGTCGATAGTCGATAGTCGATTCGATAGTCGATAGTCGAGTCGATAGTCGATAGTCGAGTCGATAGTCGATAGTCGAGTCGATAGTCGAGTCGATAGTCGTGTCGATAGTCGAGTCGATAGTCGAGTCGATAGTCGATAGTCGATAGTCGAGTCGATAGTCGATAGTCGAGTCGATAGTCGATAGTCGAGTCGATAGTCGATAGTCGAGTCGATAGTCGATAGTCGATAGTCGAGTCGATAGTCGATAGTCGAGTCGATAGTCGATAGTCGATAGTCGATAGTCGAGTCGATAGTCGATAGTCGAGTCGATAGTCGATAGTCGAGTCGATAGTCAATAGTCGAGTCGATAGTCGAGTCGATAGTCGATAGTCGAGTCGATAGTCGAGTCGATAGTCGAGTCGATAGTCGATAGTCGAGTCGATAGTCGATAGTCGAGTCGATAGTCGATAGTCGAGTCGATAGTCGATAGTCGAGTCGATAGTCGATAGTCGAGTCGATAGTCGAGTCGATAGTCGATAGGCGAGTCGATAGTCGATAGTCGAGTCGATAGTCGATAGTCGAGTCGATAGTCGATAGTCGAGTCGATATTCGATAGTCGAGTCGATAGTCGAGTCGATAGTCGATAGTCGAGTCGATAGTCGATAGTCGAGTCGATAGTCGATAGTCGAGTCGATAGTCGAGTCGATAGTCCATAGTCGAGTCGATAGTCGATAGTCGAGTCGATAGTCGAGTCGATAGTCGAGTCGATAGTCGAGTCGATAGTCGATAGTCGAGTCGATAGTCGATAGTCGATAGTCGAGGCGATAGTCGATTGTCGAGTCGATAGTCGAGTCGATAGTCGAGTCGATAGTCGATAGTCGATAGTCGAGTCGATAGTCGATAGTCGAGTCGATAGTCGATAGTCGAGTCGATAGTCGATAGTCGATTCGATAGTCGATAGTCGAGTCGATTGTCGATAGTCGAGTCGATAGTCGATAGTCGAGTCGATAGTCGATAGTCGAGTCGATAGTCGATAGTCGAGTCGATAGTCGATAGTCGAGTCGATAGTCGATAGTCGAGTCGATAGTCGAGTCGATAGTCGTGTCGATAGTCGAGTCGATAGTCGATAGTCGAGTCGATAGTCGATAGTCGAGTCGATAGTCGATAGTCGAGTCGATAGTCGATAGTCGAGTCGATAGTCGATAGTCGAGTCGATAGTCGATAGTCGAGTCGATAGTCGATAGTCGAGTCGATAGTCGATAGTCGAGTCGATAGTCGATAGTCGAGTCGATAGTCGATAGTCGAGTCGATAGTCGAGTCGATAGTCGAGTCGATAGTCGAGTCGATAGTCGAGTCGATAGTCGATAGTCGAGTCGATAGTCGATAGTCGAGTCGATAGTCGATAGTCGAGTCGATAGTCGATAGTCGAGTCGTTAGTCGATAGTCGAGTCGATAGTCGATAGTCGAGTCGATAGTCGATAGTCGAGTCGATAGTCGATAGTCGAGTCGATAGTCGAGTCGATAGTCGTGTCGATAGTCGAGTCGATAGTCGAGTCGATAGTCGATAGTCGAGTCGATAGTCGATAGTCGAGTCGATAGTCGATAGTCGAGTCGATAGTCGATAGTCGAGTCGATAGTCGATAGTCGAGTCGATAGTCGATAGTCGAGTCGATAGTCGATAGTCGAGTCGATAGTCGATAGTCGAGTCGATAGTCGATAGTCGAGTCGATAGTCGATAGTCGATAGTCGAGTCGATAGTCGAGTCGATAGTCGAGTCGATAGTCGATAGTCGAGTCGATAGTCGATAGTCGAGTCGATAGTCGATAGTCGAGTCGATAGTTGATAGTCGAGTCGATAGTCGATAGTCGAGTCGATAGTCGATAGTCGAGTCGATAGTCGATAGTCGAGTCGATAGTCGAGTCGATAGTCCATAGTCGAGTCGATAGTCGATAGTCGAGTCGATAGTCGAGTCGATAGTCGAGTCGATAGTCGAGTCGATAGTCGAGTCGATAGTCGAGTCGATAGTCGATAGTCGAGTCGATAGTCGATAGTCGAGTCGATAGTCGATAGTCGAGTCGATAGTCGATAGTCGAGTCGATAGTCGATAGTCGAGTCGATAGTCGATAGTCGAGTCGATAGTCGATAGTCGAGTCGATAGTCGATAGTCGATAGTCGAGTCGATAGTCGATAGTCGAGTCGATAGTCGATAGTCGAGTCGATAGTCGATAGTCGAGTCGATAGTCGATAGTCGAGTCGATAGTCGATAGTCGAGTCGATAGTCGATAGTCGATAGTCGAGTCGATAGTCGATAGTCGAGTCGATAGTCGATAGTCGAGTCGATAGTCGAGTCGATAGTCGAGTCGATAGTCGAGTCGATAGTCGAGTCGATAGTCGAGTCGATAGTCGAGTCGATAGTCGAGTCGATAGTCGATAGTCGATAGTCGAGTCGATAGTCGAGTCGATAGTCGAGTCGATAGTCGATAGTCGAGTCGATAGTCGATAGTCGAGTCGATAGTCGATAGTCGATAGTCGAGTCGATAGTCGAGTCGATAGTCGAGTCGATAGTCGATAGTCGAGTCGATAGTCGATAGTCGAGTCGATAGTCGATAGTCGATAGTCGAGTCGATAGTCGATAGTCGAGTCGATAGTCGATAGTCGAGTCGATAGTCGATAGTCGAGTCGATAGTCGATAGTCGAGTCGATAGTTGATAGTCGAGTCGATAGTCGATAGTCGAGTCGATAGTCGATAGTCGAGTCGATAGTCGAGTCGATAGTCGATAGTCGAGTCGATAGTCGATAGTCGAGTCGATAGTCGATAGTCGAGTCGATAGTCGATAATCGAGTCGATAGTCGAGTCGATAGACGAGTCGATAGTCGAGTCGATAGTCCAGTCGATAGTCGAGTCGATAGTCGATAGTCGAGTCGATAGTCGATAGTCGAGTCGATAGTCGATAGTCGAGTCGATAGTCGATAGTCGAGTCGATAGTCGATAGTCGAGTCGATAGTCGAGTCGATAGTCGAGTCGATAGTCGAGTCGATAGTCGATAGTCGAGTCGATAGTCGATAGTCGAGTCGATAGTCGATAGTCGAGTCGATAGTCGATAGTCGAGTCGATAGTCGATAGTCGAGTCGATAGTCGATAGTCGAGTCGATAGTCGATAGTCGAGTCGATAGTCGATAGTCGAGTCGATAGTCGATAGTCGAGTCGATAGTCGATAGTCGAGTCGATAGTCGATAGTCGAGTCGATAGTCGATAGTCGAGTCGATAGTCGATAGTCGAGTCGATAGTCGATAGTCGATAGTCGAGTCGATAGTCGATAGTCGAGTCGATAGTCGATAGTCGAGTCGATAGTCGATAGTCGAGTCGATAGTCGATAGTCGAGTCGATAGTCGATAGTCGAGTCGATAGTCGATAGTCGATAGTCGAGTCGATAGTCGATAGTCGAGTCGATAGTCGATAGTCGAGTCGATAGTCGAGTCGATAGTCGAGTCGATAGTCGAGTCGATAGTCGAGTCGATAGTCGAGTCGATAGTCGAGTCGATAGTCGAGTCGATAGTCGATAGTCGATAGTCGAGTCGATAGTCGAGTCGATAGTCGATAGTCGAGTCGATAGTCGAGTCGATAGTCGAGTCGATAGTCGATAGTCGAGTCGATAGTCGATAGTCGAGTCGATAGTCGATAGTCGATAGTCGAGTCGATAGTCGAGTCGATAGTCCAGTCGATAGTCGATAGTCGAGTCGATAGTCGATAGTCGAGTCGATAGTCGATAGTCGATAGTCGAGTCGATAGTCGATAGTCGAGTCGATAGTCGATAGTCGAGTCGATAGTCGATAGTCGAGTCGATAGTCGATAGTCGAGTCGATAGTTGATAGTCGAGTCGATAGTCGATAGTCGAGTCGATAGTCGATAGTCGAGTCGATAGTCGATAGTCGAGTCGATAGTCGATAGTCGAGTCGATAGTCGAGTCGATAGTCGTGTCGATAGTCGAGTCGATAGTCGATAGTCGAGTCGATAGTCGATAGTCGAGTCGATAGTCGATAGTCGAGTCGATAGTCGATAGTCGAGTCGATAGTCGAGTCGATAGTCGATAGTCGAGTCGATAGTCGATAGTCGAGTCGATAGTCGAGCCGATAGTCGAGTCGATAGTCGATAGTCGAGTCGATAGTCGATAGTCGAGTCGATAGTCGATAGTCGATAGTCGAGTCGATAGTCGATAGTCGAGTCGATAGTCGATAGTCGAGTCGATAGTCGATAGTCGAGTCGATAGTTGATAGTCGAGTCGATAGTCGATAGTCGAGTCGATAGTCGAGTCGATAGTCGTGTCGATAGTCGAGTCGATAGTCGAGTCGATAGTCGATAGTCGAGTCGATAGTCGATAGTCGAGTCGATAGTCGATAGTCGAGTCGATAGTCGATAGTCGAGTCGATAGTCGATAGTCGAGTCGATAGTCGATAGTCGAGTCGATAGTCGATAGTCGAGTCGATAGTCGATAGTCGAGTCGATAGTCGAGTCGATAGTCGAGTCGATAGTCGAGTCGATAGTCGATAGTCGAGTCGATAGTCGATAGTCGAGTCGATAGTCGATAGTCGAGTCGATAGTCGATAGTCGAGTCGTTAGTCGATAGTCGAGTCGATAGTCGATAGTCGAGTCGATAGTCGATAGTCGAGTCGATAGTCGATAGTCGAGTCGATAGTCGATAGTCGAGTCGATAGTCGATAGTCGAGTCGATAGTCGATAGTCGAGTCGATAGTCGAGTCGATAGTCGTGTCGATAGTCGAGTCGATAGTCGATAGTCGAGTCGATAGTCGATAGTCGAGTCGATAGTCGATAGTCGAGTCGATAGTCGATAGTCGAGTCGATAGTCGATAGTCGAGTCGATAGTCGATAGTCGAGTCGATAGTCGATAGTCGAGTCGATAGTCGAGTCGATAGTCGATAGTCGAGTCGATAGTCGATAGTCGAGTCGATAGTCGATAGTCGAGTCGATAGTCGATAGTCGAGTCGATAGTCGATAGTCGACTCGATAGTCGATAGTCGAGTCGATAGTCGATAGTCGAGTCGATAGTCGATAGTCGAGTCGATAGTCGATAGTCGAGTCGATAGTCGATAGTCGATAGTCGAGTCGATAGTCGATAGTCGAGTCGATAGTCGATAGTCGAGTCGATAGTCGAGTCGATAGTCGAGTCGATAGTCGAGTCGATAGTCGAGTCGATAGTCGAGTCGATAGTCGAGTCGATAGTCGAGTCGATAGTCGATAGTCGATAGTCGAGTCGATAGTCGAGTCGATAGTCGAGTCGATAGTCGATAGTCGAGTCGATAGTCGATAGGCGAGTCGATAGTCGATAGTCGAGTCGATAGTCGAGTCGATAGTCGAGTCGATAGTCGAGTCGATAGTCGATAGTCGAGTCGATAGTCGAGTCGATAGTCGAGTCGATAGTCGATAGTCGAGTCGATAGTCGAGTCGATAGTCGAGTCGATAGTCGATAGTCGAGTCGATAGTCGATAGGCGAGTCGATAGTCGATAGTCGAGTCGATAGTCGAGTCGATAGTCGAGTCGATAGTCGATAGTCGAGTCGATAGTCGAGTCGATTCGAGTCGATAGTCGATAGTCGAGTCGATAGTCGAGTCGATTCGAGTCGAGTCGATAGTCGAGTCGATTCGAGTCGAGTCGATAGTCGAGTCGAGTCGAGTCGATAGTCGAGTCGAGTCGAGTCGATAGTCGAGTCGAGTCGATAGTCGAGTCGAGTCGATAGTCGAGTCGAGTCGATAGTCGAGTCGAGTCGATAGTCGAGTCGAGTCGATAGTCGAGTCGAGTCGATAGTCGAGTCGAGTCGATAGTCGAGTCGAGTCGATAGTCGAGTCGAGTCGAGTCGATAGTCGAGTCGATAGTCGAGTCGATAGTCGAGTCGATAGTCGATAGTCGAGTCGATAGTCGATAGTCGAGTCGATAGTCGATAGTCGAGTCGACAGTCGAGTCGATAGTCGATTGTCGAGTCGAGTCGATAGTCGATAGTCGAGTCGATAGTCGAGTCGATAGTCGATTGTCGAGTCGAGTCGATAGTCGATAGTCGAGTCGATAGTCGATAGTCGAGTCGATAGTCGATAGTCGATAGTCGATAGTCGAGTCGATAGTCGAGTCGATAGTCGATAGTCGAGTCGATAGTCGATAGTCGATAGTCGAGTCGATAGTCGAGTCGATAGTCGAGTCGATAGTCGAGTCGATAGTCGATAGTCGATAGTCGAGTCGATAGTCGAGTCGATAGTCGAGTCGATAGTCGAGTCGATAGTCGAGTCGATAGTCGAGTCGATAGTCGAGTCGATAGTCGATAGTCGAGTCGATAGTCGATAATCGAGTCGATAGTCGAGTCGATAGACGAGTCGATAGTCGAGTCGATAGTCCAGTCGATAGTCGAGTCGATAGTCGAGTCGATAGTCGAGTCGATAGTCCAGTCGATAGTCGAGTCGATAGTCGAGTCGATAGTCGAGTCGATAGTCGAGTCGATAGTCGAGTCGATAGTCGAGTCGATAGTCGAGTCGATAGTCGAGTCGATAGTCGAGTCGATAGTCGAGTCGAGTCGAGTCGAGTCGAGTCGATAGTCGAGTCGAGTCGAGTCGATAGTCGAGTCGAGTCGAGTCGATAGTCGAGTCGATAGTCGAGTCGATAGTCGAGTCGATAGTCGATAGTCGAGTCGATAGTCGATAGTCGAGTCGATAGTCGATAGTCGAGTCGATAGTCGATAGTCGAGTCGATAGTCGATAGTCGAGTCGATAGTCGATAGTCGAGTCGATAGTCGATAGTCGAGTCGATAGTCGATAGTCGAGTCGATAGTCGATAGTCGAGTCGATAGTCGATAGTCGAGTCGATAGTCGATAGTCGAGTCGATAGTCGATAGTCGAGTCGATAGTCGAGTCGATAGTCGATAGGCGAGTCGATAGTCGATAGTCGAGTCGATAGTCGATAGTCGAGTCGATAGTCGATAGTCGAGTCGATATTCGATAGTCGAGTCGATAGTCGAGTCGATAGTCGAGTCGATAGTCGAGTCGATAGTCGATAGTCGAGTCGATAGTCGATAGTCGATAGTCGAGGCGATAGTCGATTGTCGAGTCGATAGTCGAGTCGATAGTCGAGTCGATAGTCGATAGTCGATAGTCGAGTCGATAGTCGATAGTCGAGTCGATAGTCGATAGTCGAGTCGATAGTCGATAGTCGATTCGATAGTCGATAGTCGAGTCGATAGTCGATAGTCGAGTCGATAGTCGATAGTCGAGTCGATAGTCGAGTCGATAGTCGTGTCGATAGTCGAGTCGATAGTCGAGTCGATAGTCGATAGTCGATAGTCGAGTCGATAGTCGATAGTCGAGTCGATAGTCGATAGTCGAGTCGATAGTCGATAGTCGAGTCGATAGTCGATAGTCGATAGTCGAGTCGATAGTCGATAGTCGAGTCGATAGTCGATAGTCGATAGTCGATAGTCGAGTCGATAGTCGATAGTCGAGTCGATAGTCGATAGTCGAGTCGATAGTCAATAGTCGAGTCGATAGTCGAGTCGATAGTCGATAGTCGAGTCGATAGTCGAGTCGATAGTCGAGTCGATAGTCGATAGTCGAGTCGATAGTCGATAGTCGAGTCGATAGTCGATAGTCGAGTCGATAGTCGATAGTCGAGTCGATAGTCGATAGTCGAGTCGATAGTCGAGTCGATAGTCGATAGGCGAGTCGATAGTCGATAGTCGAGTCGATAGTCGATAGTCGAGTCGATAGTCGATAGTCGAGTCGATATTCGATAGTCGAGTCGATAGTCGAGTCGATAGTCGATAGTCGAGTCGATAGTCGATAGTCGAGTCGATAGTCGATAGTCGAGTCGATAGTCGAGTCGATAGTCCATAGTCGAGTCGATAGTCGATAGTCGAGTCGATAGTCGAGTCGATAGTCGAGTCGATAGTCGAGTCGATAGTCGATAGTCGAGTCGATAGTCGATAGTCGATAGTCGAGGCGATAGTCGATTGTCGAGTCGATAGTCGAGTCGATAGTCGAGTCGATAGTCGATAGTCGATAGTCGAGTCGATAGTCGATAGTCGAGTCGATAGTCGATAGTCGAGTCGATAGTCGATAGTCGATTCGATAGTCGATAGTCGAGTCGATTGTCGATAGTCGAGTCGATAGTTGATAGTCGAGTCGATAGTCGATAGTCGAGTCGATAGTCGATAGTCGAGTCGATAGTCGATAGTCGAGTCGATAGTCGATAGTCGAGTCGATAGTCGAGTCGATAGTCGTGTCGATAGTCGAGTCGATAGTCGATAGTCGAGTCGATAGTCGATAGTCGAGTCGATAGTCGATAGTCGAGTCGATAGTCGATAGTCGAGTCGATAGTCGATAGTCGAGTCGATAGTCGATAGTCGAGTCGATAGTCGATAGTCGAGTCGATAGTCGATAGTCGAGTCGATAGTCGATAGTCGAGTCGATAGTCGATAGTCGAGTCGATAGTCGATAGTCGAGTCGATAGTCGAGTCGATAGTCCAGTCGATAGTCGAGTCGATAGTCGAGTCGATAGTCGATAGTCGAGTCGATAGTCGATAGTCGAGTCGATAGTCGATAGTCGAGTCGATAGTCGATAGTCGAGTCGTTAGTCGATAGTCGAGTCGATAGTCGATAGTCGAGTCGATAGTCGATAGTCGAGTCGATAGTCGATAGTCGAGTCGATAGTCGAGTCGATAGTCGTGTCGATAGTCGAGTCGATAGTCGAGTCGATAGTCGATAGTCGAGTCGATAGTCGATAGTCGAGTCGATAGTCGATAGTCGAGTCGATAGTCGATAGTCGAGTCGATAGTCGATAGTCGAGTCGATAGTCGATAGTCGAGTCGATAGTCGATAGTCGAGTCGATAGTCGATAGTCGAGTCGATAGTCGATAGTCGAGTCGATAGTCGATAGTCGATAGTCGAGTCGATAGTCGAGTCGATAGTCGAGTCGATAGTCGATAGTCGAGTCGATAGTCGATAGTCGAGTCGATAGTCGATAGTCGAGTCGATAGTTGATAGTCGAGTCGATAGTCGATAGTCGAGTCGATAGTCGATAGTCGAGTCGATAGTCGATAGTCGAGTCGATAGTCGAGTCGATAGTCCATAGTCGAGTCGATAGTCGATAGTCGAGTCGATAGTCGAGTCGATAGTCGAGTCGATAGTCGAGTCGATAGTCGAGTCGATAGTCGAGTCGATAGTCGATAGTCGAGTCGATAGTCGATAGTCGATAGTCGAGGCGATAGTCGATTGTCGAGTCGATAGTCGAGTCGATAGTCGAGTCGATAGTCGATAGTCGATAGTCGAGTCGATAGTCGATAGTCGAGTCGATAGTCGATAGTCGAGTCGATAGTCGATAGTCGATTCGATAGTCGATAGTCGAGTCGATTGTCGATAGTCGAGTCGATAGTTGATAGTCGAGTCGATAGTCGATAGTCGAGTCGATAGTCGATAGTCGAGTCGATAGTCGATAGTCGAGTCGATAGTCGATAGTCGAGTCGATAGTCGAGTCGATAGTCGTGTCGATAGTCGAGTCGATAGTCGATAGTCGAGTCGATAGTCGATAGTCGAGTCGATAGTCGATAGTCGAGTCGATAGTCGATAGTCGAGTCGATAGTCGATAGTCGAGTCGATAGTCGATAGTCGAGTCGATAGTCGATAGTCGAGTCGATAGTCGATAGTCGAGTCGATAGTCGATAGTCGAGTCGATAGTCGATAGTCGAGTCGATAGTCGATAGTCGAGTCGATAGTCGATAGTCGAGTCGATAGTCGAGTCGATAGTCGAGTCGATAGTCGAGTCGATAGTCGAGTCGATAGTCGAGTCGATAGTCGAGTCGATAGTCGATAGTCGAGTCGATAGTCGATAGTCGAGTCGATAGTCGATAGTCGAGTCGATAGTTGATAGTCGAGTCGATAGTCGATAGTCGAGTCGATAGTCGATAGTCGAGTCGATAGTCGATAGTCGAGTCGATAGTCGAGTCGATAGTCCATAGTCGAGTCGATAGTCGATAGTCGAGTCGATAGTCGAGTCGATAGTCGAGTCGATAGTCGAGTCGATAGTCGAGTCGATAGTCGAGTCGATAGTCGAGTCGATAGTCGATAGTCGAGTCGATAGTCGATAGTCGATAGTCGAGGCGATAGTCGATTGTCGAGTCGATAGTCGAGTCGATAGTCGAGTCGATAGTCGATAGTCGATAGTCGAGTCGATAGTCGATAGTCGAGTCGATAGTCGATAGTCGAGTCGATAGTCGATAGTCGATTCGATAGTCGATAGTCGAGTCGATTGTCGATAGTCGAGTCGATAGTTGATAGTCGAGTCGATAGTCGATAGTCGAGTCGATAGTCGATAGTCGAGTCGATAGTCGATAGTCGAGTCGATAGTCGATAGTCGAGTCGATAGTCGAGTCGATAGTCGTGTCGATAGTCGAGTCGATAGTCGATAGTCGAGTCGATAGTCGATAGTCGAGTCGATAGTCGATAGTCGAGTCGATAGTCGATAGTCGAGTCGATAGTCGATAGTCGAGTCGATAGTCGATAGTCGAGTCGATAGTCGATAGTCGAGTCGATAGTCGATAGTCGAGTCGATAGTCGATAGTCGAGTCGATAGTCGATAGTCGAGTCGATAGTCGATAGTCGAGTCGATAGTCGAGTCGATAGTCGAGTCGATAGTCGAGTCGATAGTCGAGTCGATAGTCGATAGTCGAGTCGATAGTCGATAGTCGAGTCGATAGTCGATAGTCGAGTCGATAGTCGATAGTCGAGTCGTTAGTCGATAGTCGAGTCGATAGTCGATAGTCGAGTCGATAGTCGATAGTCGAGTCGATAGTCGATAGTCGAGTCGATAGTCGAGTCGATAGTCGTGTCGATAGTCGAGTCGATAGTCGAGTCGATAGTCGATAGTCGAGTCGATAGTCGATAGTCGAGTCGATAGTCGATAGTCGAGTCGATAGTCGATAGTCGAGTCGATAGTCGATAGTCGAGTCGATAGTCGATAGTCGAGTCGATAGTCGATAGTCGAGTCGATAGTCGATAGTCGAGTCGATAGTCGATAGTCGAGTCGATAGTCGATAGTCGATAGTCGAGTCGATAGTCGAGTCGATAGTCGAGTCGATAGTCGATAGTCGAGTCGATAGTCGATAGTCGAGTCGATAGTCGAGTCGATAGTCGTGTCGATAGTCGAGTCGATAGTCGATAGTCGAGTAGATAGTCGATAGTCGAGTCGATAGTCGATAGTCGAGTCGATAGTCGATAGTCGAGTCGATAGTCGATAGTCGAGTCGATAGTCGAGTCGATAGTCGATAGTCGAGTCGATAGTCGATAGTCGAGTCGATAGTCGAGCCGATAGTCCAGTCGATAGTCGATAGTCGAGTCGATAGTCGATAGTCGAGTCGATAGTCGATAGTCGATAGTCGAGTCGATAGTCGATAGTCGAGTCGATAGTCGATAGTCGAGTCGATAGTCGATAGTCGAGTCGATAGTTGATAGTCGAGTCGATAGTCGATAGTCGAGTCGATAGTCGAGTCGATAGTCGTGTCGATAGTCGAGTCGATAGTCGAGTCGATAGTCGATAGTCGAGTCGATAGTCGATAGTCGAGTCGATAGTCGATAGTCGAGTCGATAGTCGATAGTCGAGTCGATAGTCGATAGTCGAGTCGATAGTCGAGTCGATAGTCGAGTCGATAGTCGAGTCGATAGTCGATAGTCGAGTCGATAGTCGATAGTCGAGTCGATAGTCGATAGTCGAGTCGATAGTCGATAGTCGAGTCGTTAGTCGATAGTCGAGTCGATAGTCGATAGTCGAGTCGATAGTCGATAGTCGAGTCGATAGTCGATAGTCGAGTCGATAGTCGATAGTCGAGTCGATAGTCGATAGTCGAGTCGATAGTCGATAGTCGAGTCGATAGTCGAGTCGATAGTCGTGTCGATAGTCGAGTCGATAGTCGATAGTCGAGTCGATAGTCGATAGTCGAGTCGATAGTCGATAGTCGAGTCGATAGTCGATAGTCGAGTCGATAGTCGATAGTCGAGTCGATAGTCGATAGTCGAGTCGATAGTCGATAGTCGAGTCGATAGTCGATAGTCGAGTCGATAGTCGATAGTCGAGTCGATAGTCGATAGTCGAGTCGATAGTCGATAGTCGAGTCGATAGTCGATAGTCGAGTCGATAGTCGATAGTCGAGTCGATAGTCGAGTCGTTAGTCGATAGTCGAGTCGTTAGTCGATAGTCGAGTCGATAGTCGATAGTCGAGTCGATAGTCGATAGTCGAGTCGATAGTCGATAGTCGACTCGATAGTCGATAGTCGAGTCGATAGTCGATAGTCGAGTCGATAGTCGATAGTCGAGTCGATAGTCGATAGTCGAGTCGATAGTCGATAGTCGATAGTCGAGTCGATAGTCGATAGTCGAGTCGATAGTCGATAGTCGAGTCGATAGTCGAGTCGATAGTCGAGTCGATAGTCGAGTCGATAGTCGAGTCGATAGTCGAGTCGATAGTCGAGTCGATAGTCGAGTCGATAGTCGATAGTCGATAGTCGAGTCGATAGTCGAGTCGATAGTCGAGTCGATAGTCGATAGTCGAGTCGATAGTCGATAGGCGAGTCGATAGTCGATAGTCGAGTCGATAGTCGAGTCGATAGTCGAGTCGATAGTCGAGTCGATAGTCGATAGTCGAGTCGATAGTCGAGTCGATAGTCGAGTCGATAGTCGATAGTCGAGTCGATAGTCGATAGGCGAGTCGATAGTCGATAGTCGAGTCGATAGTCGAGTCGATAGTCGAGTCGATAGTCGAGTCGATAGTCGAGTCGATAGTCGATAGTCGAGTCGATAGTCGAGTCGATTCGAGTCGATAGTCGATAGTCGAGTCGATAGTCGAGTCGATTCGAGTCGAGTCGATAGTCGAGTCGATTCGAGTCGAGTCGATAGTCGAGTCGAGTCGAGTCGATAGTCGAGTCGAGTCGAGTCGATAGTCGAGTCGAGTCGATAGTCGAGTCGATAGTCGATAGTCGAGTCGATAGTCGATAGTCGAGTCGATAGTCAATAGTCGAGTCGATAGTCGAGTCGATAGTCGATAGTCGAGTCGATAGTCGAGTCGATAGTCGAGTCGATAGTCGATAGTCGAGTCGATAGTCGATAGTCGAGTCGATAGTCGATAGTCGAGTCGATAGTCGATAGTCGAGTCGATAGTCGAGTCGATAGTCGATAGGCGAGTCGATAGTCGATAGTCGAGTCGATAGTCGATAGTCGAGTCGATAGTCGATAGTCGAGTCGATATTCGATAGTCGAGTCGATAGTCGAGTCGATAGTCGATAGTCGAGTCGATAGTCGATAGTCGAGTCGATAGTCGAGTCGATAGTCCATAGTCGAGTCGATAGTCGATAGTCGAGTCGATAGTCGAGTCGATAGTCGAGTCGATAGTCGAGTCGATAGTCGAGTCGATAGTCGATAGTCGAGTCGATAGTCGATAGTCGATAGTCGAGGCGATAGTCGATTGTCGAGTCGATAGTCGAGTCGATAGTCGAGTCGATAGTCGATAGTCGATAGTCGAGTCGATAGTCGATAGTCGAGTCGATAGTCGATAGTCGATTCGATAGTCGATAGTCGAGTCGATAGTCGATAGTCGAGTCGATAGTTGATAGTCGAGTCGATAGTCGATAGTCGAGTCGATAGTCGATAGTCGAGTCGATAGTCGATAGTCGAGTCGATAGTCGATAGTCGAGTCGATAGTCGATAGTCGAGTCGATAGTCGAGTCGATAGTCGTGTCGATAGTCGAGTCGATAGTCGATAGTCGAGTCGATAGTCGATAGTCGAGTCGATAGTCGATAGTCGAGTCGATAGTCGATAGTCGAGTCGATAGTCGATAGTCGAGTCGATAGTCGATAGTCGAGTCGATAGTCGATAGTCGAGTCGATAGTCGATAGTCGAGTCGATAGTCGATAGTCGAGTCGATAGTCGATAGTCGAGTCGATAGTCGATAGTCGAGTCGATAGTCGATAGTCGAGTCGATAGTCGATAGTCGAGTCGATAGTCGATAGTCGAGTCGATAGTCGAGTCGATAGTCGAGTCGATAGTCGAGTCGATAGTCGATAGTCGAGTCGATAGTCGATAGTCGAGTCGATAGTCGATAGTCGAGTCGATAGTCGATAGTCGAGTCGTTAGTCGATAGTCGAGTCGATAGTCGATAGTCGAGTCGATAGTCGATAGTCGAGTCGATAGTCGATAGTCGAGTCGATAGTCGAGTCGATAGTCGTGTCGATAGTCGAGTCGATAGTCGAGTCGATAGTCGATAGTCGAGTCGATAGTCGATAGTCGAGTCGATAGTCGATAGTCGAGTCGATAGTCGATAGTCGAGTCGATAGTCGATAGTCGAGTCGATAGTCGATAGTCGAGTCGATAGTCGATAGTCGAGTCGATAGTCGATAGTCGAGTCGATAGTCGATAGTCGAGTCGATAGTCGATAGTCGAGTCGATAGTCGATAGTCGAGTCGATAGTCGATAGTCGATAGTCGAGTCGATAGTCGAGTCGATAGTCGAGTCGATAGTCGAGTCGATAGTCGATAGTCGAGTCGATAGTCGATAGTCGAGTCGATAGTCGATAGTCGAGTCGATAGTTGATAGTCGAGTCGATAGTCGATAGTCGAGTCGATAGTCGATAGTCGAGTCGATAGTCGATAGTCGAGTCGATAGTCGATAGTCGAGTCGATAGTCGAGTCGATAGTCGTGTCGATAGTCGAGTCGATAGTCGATAGTCGAGTCGATAGTCGATAGTCGAGTCGATAGTCGAGTCGATAGTCGATAGTCGAGTCGATAGTCGAGTCGATAGTCGATAGTCGAGTCGATAGTCGATAGTCGAGTCGATAGTCGAGCCGATAGTCCAGTCGATAGTCGATAGTCGAGTCGATAGTCGATAGTCGAGTCGATAGTCGATAGTCGATAGTCGAGTCGATAGTCGATAGTCGAGTCGATAGTCGATAGTCGAGTCGATAGTCGATAGTCGAGTCGATAGTTGATAGTCGAGTCGATAGTCGATAGTCGAGTCGATAGTCGAGTCGATAGTCGATAGTCGAGTCGATAGTCGATAGTCGAGTCGATAGTCGATAGTCGAGTCGATAGTCGATAGTCGAGTCGATAGTCGATAGTCGAGTCGATAGTCGATAGTCGAGTCGATAGTCGATAGTCGAGTCGATAGTCGATAGTCGAGTCGATAGTCGATAGTCGAGTCGATAGTCGATAGTCGAGTCGATAGTCGATAGTCGAGTCGATAGTCGATAGTCGAGTCGATAGTCGATAGTCGAGTCGATAGTCGAGTCGATAGTCGAGTCGATAGTCGAGTCGATAGTCGATAGTCGAGTCGATAGTCGATAGTCGAGTCGTTAGTCGATAGTCGAGTCGATAGTCGATAGTCGAGTCGATAGTCGATAGTCGAGTCGATAGTCGATAGTCGAGTCGATAGTCGAGTCGATAGTCGTGTCGATAGTCGAGTCGATAGTCGAGTCGATAGTCGATAGTCGAGTCGATAGTCGATAGTCGAGTCGATAGTCGATAGTCGAGTCGATAGTCGATAGTCGAGTCGATAGTCGATAGTCGAGTCGATAGTCGATAGTCGAGTCGATAGTCGATAGTCGAGTCGATAGTCGATAGTCGAGTCGATAGTCGAGTCGATAGTCGAGTCGATAGTCGATAGTCGAGTCGATAGTCGAGTCGATAGTCGAGTCGATAGTCGAGTCGATAGTCGATAGTCGAGTCGATAGTCGATAGTCGAGTCGATAGTCGATAGTCGAGTCGATAGTTGATAGTCGAGTCGATAGTCGATAGTCGAGTCGATAGTCGATAGTCGAGTCGATAGTCGATAGTCGAGTCGATAGTCGATAGTCGAGTCGATAGTCGAGTCGATAGTCGTGTCGATAGTCGAGTCGATAGTCGATAGTCGAGTCGATAGTCGATAGTCGAGTCGATAGTCGAGTCGATAGTCGATAGTCGAGTCGATAGTCGAGTCGATAGTCGATAGTCGAGTCGATAGTCGATAGTCGAGTCGATAGTCGAGCCGATAGTCCAGTCGATAGTCGATAGTCGAGTCGATAGTCGATAGTCGAGTCGATAGTCGATAGTCGATAGTCGAGTCGATAGTCGATAGTCGAGTCGATAGTCGATAGTCGAGTCGATAGTCGATAGTCGAGTCGATAGTTGATAGTCGAGTCGATAGTCGATAGTCGAGTCGATAGTCGAGTCGATAGTCGTGTCGATAGTCGAGTCGATAGTCGAGTCGATAGTCGATAGTCGAGTCGATAGTCGATAGTCGAGTCGATAGTCGATAGTCGAGTCGATAGTCGATAGTCGAGTCGATAGTCGATAGTCGAGTCGATAGTCGATAGTCGAGTCGATAGTCGATAGTCGAGTCGATAGTCGAGTCGATAGTCGAGTCGATAGTCGAGTCGATAGTCGATAGTCGAGTCGATAGTCGATAGTCGAGTCGATAGTCGATAGTCGAGTCGATAGTCGATAGTCGAGTCGTTAGTCGATAGTCGAGTCGATAGTCGATAGTCGAGTCGATAGTCGATAGTCGAGTCGATAGTCGATAGTCGAGTCGATAGTCGATAGTCGAGTCGATAGTCGATAGTCGAGTCGATAGTCGAGTCGATAGTCGTGTCGATAGTCGAGTCGATAGTCGATAGTCGAGTCGATAGTCGATAGTCGAGTCGATAGTCGATAGTCGAGTCGATAGTCGATAGTCGAGTCGATAGTCGATAGTCGAGTCGATAGTCGATAGTCGAGTCGATAGTCGATAGTCGAGTCGATAGTCGATAGTCGAGTCGATAGTCGATAGTCGAGTCGATAGTCGATAGTCGAGTCGATAGTCGATAGTCGAGTCGATAGTCGATAGTCGAGTCGATAGTCGATAGTCGAGTCGATAGTCGAGTCGATAGTCGATAGTCGAGTCGTTAGTCGATAGTCGAGTCGATAGTCGATAGTCGAGTCGATAGTCGATAGTCGAGTCGATAGTCGATAGTCGACTCGATAGTCGATAGTCGAGTCGATAGTCGATAGTCGAGTCGATAGTCGATAGTCGAGTCGATAGTCGATAGTCGAGTCGATAGTCGATAGTCGATAGTCGAGTCGATAGTCGATAGTCGAGTCGATAGTCGATAGTCGAGTCGATAGTCGAGTCGATAGTCGAGTCGATAGTCGAGTCGATAGTCGAGTCGATAGTCGAGTCGATAGTCGAGTCGATAGTCGAGTCGATAGTCGATAGTCGATAATCGAGTCGATAGTCGAGTCGATAGTCGAGTCGATAGTCGATAGTCGAGTCGATAGTCGATAGGCGAGTCGATAGTCGATAGTCGAGTCGATAGTCGAGTCGATAGTCGAGTCGATAGTCGAGTCGATAGTCGATAGTCGAGTCGATAGTCGAGTCGATAGTCGAGTCGATAGTCGATAGTCGAGTCGATAGTCGATAGGCGAGTCGATAGTCGATAGTCGAGTCGATAGTCGAGTCGATAGTCGAGTCGATAGTCGAGTCGATAGTCGATAGTCGAGTCGATAGTCGATAGTCGAGTCGATAGTCGATAGTCGAGTCGATAGTCGATAGTCGAGTCGATAGTCGAGTCGATAGTCGATAGGCGAGTCGATAGTCGATAGTCGAGTCGATAGTCGATAGTCGAGTCGATAGTCGATAGTCGAGTCGATATTCGATAGTCGAGTCGATAGTCGAGTCGATAGTCGATAGTCGAGTCGATAGTCGAGTCGATAGTCCATAGTCGAGTCGATAGTCGATAGTCGAGTCGATAGTCGAGTCGATAGTCGAGTCGATAGTCGAGTCGATAGTCGAGTCGATAGTCGAGTCGATAGTCGAGTCGATAGTCGATAGTCGAGTCGATAGTCGATAGTCGATAGTCGAGGCGATAGTCGATTGTCGAGTCGATAGTCGAGTCGATAGTCGAGTCGATAGTCGATAGTCGATAGTCGAGTCGATAGTCGATAGTCGAGTCGATAGTCGATAGTCGAGTCGATAGTCGATAGTCGATTCGATAGTCGATAGTCGAGTCGATAGTCGATAGTCGAGTCGATAGTTGATAGTCGAGTCGATAGTCGATAGTCGAGTCGATAGTCGATAGTCGAGTCGATAGTCGATAGTCGAGTCGATAGTCGATAGTCGAGTCGATAGTCGAGTCGATAGTCGTGTCGATAGTCGAGTCGATAGTCGATAGTCGAGTCGATAGTCGATAGTCGAGTCGATAGTCGATAGTCGAGTCGATAGTCGATAGTCGAGTCGATAGTCGATAGTCGAGTCGATAGTCGATAGTCGAGTCGATAGTCGATAGTCGAGTCGATAGTCGATAGTCGAGTCGATAGTCGATAGTCGAGTCGATAGTCGATAGTCGAGTCGATAGTCGATAGTCGAGTCGATAGTCGATAGTCGAGTCGATAGTCGAGTCGATAGTCGAGTCGATAGTCGAGTCGATAGTCGATAGTCGAGTCGATAGTCGATAGTCGAGTCGATAGTCGATAGTCGAGTCGATAGTCGATAGTCGAGTCGTTAGTCGATAGTCGAGTCGATAGTCGATAGTCGAGTCGATAGTCGATAGTCGAGTCGATAGTCGATAGTCGAGTCGATAGTCGAGTCGATAGTCGTGTCGATAGTCGAGTCGATAGTCGAGTCGATAGTCGATAGTCGAGTCGATAGTCGATAGTCGAGTCGATAGTCGATAGTCGAGTCGATAGTCGATAGTCGAGTCGATAGTCGATAGTCGAGTCGATAGTCGATAGTCGAGTCGATAGTCGATAGTCGAGTCGATAGTCGATAGTCGAGTCGATAGTCGATAGTCGAGTCGATAGTCGATAGTCGAGTCGATAGTCGATAGTCGATAGTCGAGTCGATAGTCGAGTCGATAGTCGAGTCGATAGTCGAGTCGATAGTCGATAGTCGAGTCGATAGTCGATAGTCGAGTCGATAGTCGATAGTCGAGTCGATAGTTGATAGTCGAGTCGATAGTCGATAGTCGAGTCGATAGTCGATAGTCGAGTCGATAGTCGATAGTCGAGTCGATAGTCGATAGTCGAGTCGATAGTCGAGTCGATAGTCGTGTCGATAGTCGAGTCGATAGTCGATAGTCGAGTCGATAGTCGATAGTCGAGTCGATAGTCGAGTCGATAGTCGATAGTCGAGTCGATAGTCGAGTCGATAGTCGATAGTCGAGTCGATAGTCGATAGTCGAGTCGATAGTCGAGCCGATAGTCCAGTCGATAGTCGATAGTCGAGTCGATAGTCGATAGTCGAGTCGATAGTCGATAGTCGATAGTCGAGTCGATAGTCGATAGTCGAGTCGATAGTCGATAGTCGAGTCGATAGTCGATAGTCGAGTCGATAGTTGATAGTCGAGTCGATAGTCGATAGTCGAGTCGATAGTCGAGTCGATAGTCGTGTCGATAGTCGAGTCGATAGTCGAGTCGATAGTCGATAGTCGAGTCGATAGTCGATAGTCGAGTCGATAGTCGATAGTCGAGTCGATAGTCGATAGTCGAGTCGATAGTCGATAGTCGAGTCGATAGTCGATAGTCGAGTCGATAGTCGAGTCGATAGTCGAGTCGATAGTCGAGTCGATAGTCGATAGTCGAGTCGATAGTCGATAGTCGAGTCGATAGTCGATAGTCGAGTCGATAGTCGATAGTCGAGTCGTTAGTCGATAGTCGAGTCGATAGTCGATAGTCGAGTCGATAGTCGATAGTCGAGTCGATAGTCGATAGTCGAGTCGATAGTCGATAGTCGAGTCGATAGTCGATAGTCGAGTCGATAGTCGATAGTCGAGTCGATAGTCGAGTCGATAGTCGTGTCGATAGTCGAGTCGATAGTCGATAGTCGAGTCGATAGTCGATAGTCGAGTCGATAGTCGATAGTCGAGTCGATAGTCGATAGTCGAGTCGATAGTCGATAGTCGAGTCGATAGTCGATAGTCGAGTCGATAGTCGATAGTCGAGTCGATAGTCGATAGTCGAGTCGATAGTCGATAGTCGAGTCGATAGTCGATAGTCGAGTCGATAGTCGATAGTCGAGTCGATAGTCGAGTCGATAGTCGATAGTCGAGTCGTTAGTCGATAGTCGAGTCGATAGTCGATAGTCGAGTCGATAGTCGATAGTCGAGTCGATAGTCGATAGTCGACTCGATAGTCGATAGTCGAGTCGATAGTCGATAGTCGAGTCGATAGTCGATAGTCGAGTCGATAGTCGATAGTCGAGTCGATAGTCGATAGTCGATAGTCGAGTCGATAGTCGATAGTCGAGTCGATAGTCGATAGTCGAGTCGATAGTCGAGTCGATAGTCGAGTCGATAGTCGAGTCGATAGTCGAGTCGATAGTCGAGTCGATAGTCGAGTCGATAGTCGAGTCGATAGTCGATAGTCGATAGTCGAGTCGATAGTCGAGTCGATAGTCGAGTCGATAGTCGATAGTCGAGTCGATAGTCGATAGGCGAGTCGATAGTCGATAGTCGAGTCGATAGTCGAGTCGATAGTCGAGTCGATAGTCGAGTCGATAGTCGATAGTCGAGTCGATAGTCGAGTCGATAGTCGAGTCGATAGTCGATAGTCGAGTCGATAGTCGATAGGCGAGTCGATAGTCGATAGTCGAGTCGATAGTCGAGTCGATAGTCGAGTCGATAGTCGAGTCGATAGTCGAGTCGATAGTCGATAGTCGAGTCGATAGTCGAGTCGATTCGAGTCGATAGTCGATAGTCGAGTCGATAGTCGAGTCGATTCGAGTCGAGTCGATAGTCGATTCGAGTCGAGTCGATAGTCGAGTCGAGTCGAGTCGATAGTCGAGTCGAGTCGAGTCGATAGTCGAGTCGAGTCGATAGTCGAGTCGAGTCGATAGTCGAGTCGAGTCGATAGTCGAGTCGAGTCGATAGTCGAGTCGAGTCGATAGTCGAGTCGAGTCGATAGTCGAGTCGAGTCGATAGTCGAGTCGAGTCGATAGTCGAGTCGAGTCGATAGTCGAGTCGAGTCGATAGTCGAGTCGAGTCGATAGTCGAGTCGAGTCGATAGTCGAGTCGAGTCGATAGTCGAGTCGAGTCGATAGTCGAGTCGAGTCGAGTCGATAGTCGAGTCGATAGTCGAGTCGATAGTCGATAGTCGAGTCGATAGTCGATAGTCGAGTCGATAGTCGATAGTCGAGTCGACAGTCGAGTCGATAGTCGATTGTCGAGTCGAGTCGATAGTCGATAGTCGAGTCGATAGTCGAGTCGATAGTCGATTGTCGAGTCGAGTCGATAGTCGATAGTCGAGTCGATAGTCGATAGTCGAGTCGATAGTCGATAGTCGATAGTCGATAGTCGAGTCGATAGTCGAGTCGATAGTCGATAGTCGAGTCGATAGTCGATAGTCGATAGTCGAGTCGATAGTCGAGTCGATAGTCGAGTCGATAGTCGAGTCGATAGTCGATAGTCGATAGTCGAGTCGATAGTCGAGTCGATAGTCGATAGTCGAGTCGATAGTCGATAGTCGAGTCGTTAGTCGATAGTCGAGTCGATAGTCGATAGTCGAGTCGATAGTCGATAGTCGAGTCGATAGTCGATAGTCGAGTCGATAGTCGATAGTCGAGTCGATAGTCGATAGTCGAGTCGATAGTCGATAGTCGAGTCGATAGTCGAGTCGATAGTCGTGTCGATAGTCGAGTCGATAGTCGATAGTCGAGTCGATAGTCGATAGTCGAGTCGATAGTCGATAGTCGAGTCGATAGTCGATAGTCGAGTCGATAGTCGATAGTCGAGTCGATAGTCGATAGTCGAGTCGATAGTCGATAGTCGAGTCGATAGTCGATAGTCGAGTCGATAGTCGATAGTCGAGTCGATAGTCGATAGTCGAGTCGATAGTCGATAGTCGAGTCGATAGTCGATAGTCGAGTCGATAGTCGAGTCGATAGTCGATAGTCGAGTCGTTAGTCGATAGTCGAGTCGATAGTCGATAGTCGAGTCGATAGTCGATAGTCGAGTCGATAGTCGATAGTCGACTCGATAGTCGATAGTCGAGTCGATAGTCGATAGTCGAGTCGATAGTCGATAGTCGAGTCGATAGTCGATAGTCGAGTCGATAGTCGATAGTCGATAGTCGAGTCGATAGTCGATAGTCGAGTCGATAGTCGAGTCGATAGTCGAGTCGATAGTCGAGTCGATAGTCGAGTCGATAGTCGAGTCGATAGTCGAGTCGATAGTCGAGTCGATAGTCGAGTCGATAGTCGATAGTCGATAGTCGAGTCGATAGTCGAGTCGATAGTCGAGTCGATAGTCGATAGTCGAGTCGATAGTCGATAGGCGAGTCGATAGTCGATAGTCGAGTCGATAGTCGAGTCGATAGTCGAGTCGATAGTCGAGTCGATAGTCGATAGTCGAGTCGATAGTCGAGTCGATAGTCGAGTCGATAGTCGATAGTCGAGTCGATAGTCGATAGGCGAGTCGATAGTCGATAGTCGAGTCGATAGTCGAGTCGATAGTCGAGTCGATAGTCGAGTCGATAGTCGAGTCGATAGTCGATAGTCGATAGTCGAGTCGATAGTCGAGTCGATTCGAGTCGATAGTCGATAGTCGAGTCGATAGTCGAGTCGATTCGAGTCGAGTCGATAGTCGAGTCGATTCGAGTCGAGTCGATAGTCGAGTCGAGTCGAGTCGATAGTCGAGTCGAGTCGAGTCGATAGTCGAGTCGAGTCGATAGTCGAGTCGAGTCGATAGTCGAGTCGAGTCGATAGTCGAGTCGAGTCGATAGTCGAGTCGAGTCGATAGTCGAGTCGAGTCGATAGTCGAGTCGAGTCGATAGTCGAGTCGAGTCGATAGTCGAGTCGAGTCGATAGTCGAGTCGAGTCGATAGTCGAGTCGAGTCGATAGTCGAGTCGAGTCGAGTCGATAGTCGAGTCGATAGTCGAGTCGATAGTCGATAGTCGAGTCGATAGTCGATAGTCGAGTCGATAGTCGATAGTCGAGTCGACAGTCGAGTCGATAGTCGATTGTCGAGTCGAGTCGATAGTCGATAGTCGAGTCGATAGTCGAGTCGATAGTCGATTGTCGAGTCGAGTCGATAGTCGATAGTCGAGTCGATAGTCGATAGTCGAGTCGATAGTCGATAGTCGAGTCGATAGTCGATAGTCGAGTCGATAGTCGATAGTCGATAGTCGATAGTCGAGTCGATAGTCGAGTCGATAGTCGATAGTCGAGTCGATAGTCGATAGTCGATAGTCGAGTCGATAGTCGAGTCGATAGTCGAGTCGATAGTCGAGTCGATAGTCGATAGTCGATAGTCGAGTCGATAGTCGAGTCGATAGTCGAGTCGATAGTCGAGTCGATAGTCGAGTCGATAGTCGATAGTCGAGTCGATAGTCGATAATCGAGTCGATAGTCGAGTCGATAGACGAGTCGATAGTCGAGTCGATAGTCCAGTCGATAGTCGAGTCGATAGTCGAGTCGATAGTCGAGTCGATAGTCGAGTCGATAGTCCAGTCGATAGTCGAGTCGATAGTCGAGTCGATAGTCGAGTCGATAGTCGAGTCGATAGTCGAGTCGATAGTCGAGTCGATAGTCGAGTCGATAGTCGAGTCGATAGTCGAGTCGAGTCGAGTCGAGTCGAGTCGATAGTCGAGTCGAGTCGAGTCGATAGTCGAGTCGAGTCGAGTCGATAGTCGAGTCGATAGTCGAGTCGATAGTCGAGTCGATAGTCGATAGTCGAGTCGATAGTCGATAGTCGAGTCGATAGTCGATAGTCGAGTCGATAGTCGATAGTCGAGTCGATAGTCGATAGTCGAGTCGATAGTCGATAGTCGAGTCGATAGTCGATAGTCGAGTCGATAGTCGATAGTCGAGTCGATAGTCGATAGTCGAGTCGATAGTCGATAGTCGAGTCGATAGTCGATAGTCGAGTCGATAGTCGATAGTCGAGTCGATAGTCGATAGTCGAGTCGATAGTCGATAGTCGAGTCGATAGTCGAGTCGATAGTCGATAGGCGAGTCGATAGTCGATAGTCGAGTCGATAGTCGATAGTCGAGTCGATAGTCGATAGTCGAGTCGATATTCGATAGTCGAGTCGATAGTCGAGTCGATAGTCGATAGTCGAGTCGATAGTCGATAGTCGAGTCGATAGTCGATAGTCGAGTCGATAGTCGAGTCGATAGTCCATAGTCGAGTCGATAGTCGATAGTCGAGTCGATAGTCGAGTCGATAGTCGAGTCGATAGTCGAGTCGATAGTCGAGTCGATAGTCGAGTCGATAGTCGATAGTCGAGTCGATAGTCGATAGTCGATAGTCGAGGCGATAGTCGATTGTCGAGTCGATAGTCGAGTCGATAGTCGAGTCGATAGTCGATAGTCGATAGTCGAGTCGATAGTCGATAGTCGAGTCGATAGTCGATAGTCGAGTCGATAGTCGATAGTCGATTCGATAGTCGATAGTCGATAGTCGAGTCGATAGTCGAGTCGATAGTCGAGTCGATAGTCGAGTCGATAGTCGAGTCGATAGTCGAGTCGATAGTCGATAGTCGAGTCGATAGTCGATAGTCGAGTCGATAGTCGATAGTCGAGTCGATAGTCGATAGTCGAGTCGATAGTCGATAGTCGAGTCGATAGTCGATAGTCGAGTCGATAGTCGAGTCGATAGTCGATAGGCGAGTCGATAGTCGATAGTCGAGTCGATAGTCGATAGTCGAGTCGATAGTCGATAGTCGAGTCGATATTCGATAGTCGAGTCGATAGTCGAGTCGATAGTCGATAGTCGAGTCGATAGTCGATAGTCGAGTCGATAGTCGATAGTCGAGTCGATAGTCGAGTCGATAGTCCATAGTCGAGTCGATAGTCGATAGTCGAGTCGATAGTCGAGTCGATAGTCGAGTCGATAGTCGAGTCGATAGTCGAGTCGATAGTCGATAGTCGAGTCGATAGTCGATAGTCGATAGTCGAGGCGATAGTCGATTGTCGAGTCGATAGTCGAGTCGATAGTCGAGTCGATAGTCGATAGTCGATAGTCGAGTCGATAGTCGATAGTCGAGTCGATAGTCGATAGTCGAGTCGATAGTCGATAGTCGATTCGATAGTCGATAGTCGAGTCGATAGTCGATAGTCGAGTCGATAGTCGATAGTCGAGTCGATAGTCGAGTCGATAGTCGTGTCGATAGTCGAGTCGATAGTCGAGTCGATAGTCGATAGTCGATAGTCGAGTCGATAGTCGATAGTCGAGTCGATAGTCGATAGTCGAGTCGATAGTCGATAGTCGAGTCGATAGTCGATAGTCGATAGTCGAGTCGATAGTCGATAGTCGAGTCGATAGTCGATAGTCGATAGTCGATAGTCGATAGTCGAGTCGATAGTCGATAGTCGAGTCGATAGTCGATAGTCGAGTCGATAGTCAATAGTCGAGTCGATAGTCGAGTCGATAGTCGATAGTCGAGTCGATAGTCGAGTCGATAGTCGAGTCGATAGTCGATAGTCGAGTCGATAGTCGATAGTCGAGTCGATAGTCGATAGTCGAGTCGATAGTCGATAGTCGAGTCGATAGTCGATAGTCGAGTCGATAGTCGAGTCGATAGTCGATAGGCGAGTCGATAGTCGATAGTCGAGTCGATAGTCGATAGTCGAGTCGATATTCGATAGTCGAGTCGATAGTCGAGTCGATAGTCGATAGTCGAGTCGATAGTCGATAGTCGAGTCGATAGTCGATAGTCGAGTCGATAGTCGAGTCGATAGTCCATAGTCGAGTCGATAGTCGATAGTCGAGTCGATAGTCGAGTCGATAGTCGAGTCGATAGTCGATAGTCGATAGTCGAGGCGATAGTCGATTGTCGAGTCGATAGTCGAGTCGATAGTCGAGTCGATAGTCGATAGTCGATAGTCGAGTCGATAGTCGATAGTCGAGTCGATAGTCGATAGTCGAGTCGATAGTCGATAGTCGATTCGATAGTCGATAGTCGAGTCGATAGTCGATAGTCGAGTCGATAGTCGATAGTCGAGTCGATAGTCGAGTCGATAGTCGTGTCGATAGTCGAGTCGATAGTCGAGTCGATAGTCGATAGTCGATAGTCGAGTCGATAGTCGATAGTCGAGTCGATAGTCGATAGTCGAGTCGATAGTCGATAGTCGAGTCGATAGTCGATAGTCGATAGTCGAGTCGATAGTCGATAGTCGAGTCGATAGTCGATAGTCGATAGTCGATAGTCGAGTCGATAGTCGATAGTCGAGTCGATAGTCGATAGTCGAGTCGATAGTCAATAGTCGAGTCGATAGTCGAGTCGATAGTCGAGTCGATAGTCGAGTCGATAGTCGATAGTCGAGTCGATAGTCGATAGGCGAGTCGATAGTCGATAGTCGAGTCGATAGTCGAGTCGATAGTCGAGTCGATAGTCGAGTCGATAGTCGAGTCGATAGTCGATAGTCGAGTCGATAGTCGAGTCGATTCGAGTCGAGTCGATAGTCGAGTCGATTCGAGTCGAGTCGATAGTCGAGTCGAGTCGAGTCGATAGTCGAGTCGAGTCGAGTCGATAGTCGAGTCGAGTCGATAGTCGAGTCGAGTCGAGTCGATAGTCGAGTCGAGTCGAGTCGATAGTCGAGTCGAGCCGAGTCGGTAGTCGAGTCGAGTCGAGTCGATAGTCGAGTCGAGTCGAGTCGATAGTCGAGTCGAGTCGAGTCGATAGTCGAGTCGAGTCGAGTCGATAGTCGAGTCGAGTCGATAGTCGAGTCGAGTCGAGTCGATAGTCGAGTCGAGTCGAGTCGATAGTCGAGTCGAGTCGATAGTCGATAGTCGAGTCGATAGTCGATAGTCGAGTCGAGTCGATAGTCGAGTCGATAGTCGATAGTCGAGTCGATAGTCGAGTCGATAGTCGTGTCGATAGTCGAGTCGATAGTCGATAGTCGAGTCGATAGTCGATAGTCGAGTCGATAGTCGATAGTCGAGTCGATAGTCGATAGTCGAGTCGATAGTCGAGTCGATAGTCGAGTCGATAGTCGAGTCGATAGTCGATAGTCGAGTCGATAGTCGATAGTCGAGTCGATAGTCGATAGTCGAGTCGATAGTCGATAGTCGAGTCGATAGTCGATAGTCGAGTCGATAGTCGATAGTCGAGTCGATAGTCGATAGTCGAGTCGATAGTCGATAGTCGAGTCGATAGTCGATAGTCGAGTCGATAGTCGATAGTCGAGTCGATAGTCGATAGTCGAGTCGATAGTCGAGTCGATAGTCGATAGTCGAGTCGATAGTCGCTAGTCGATAGTCGATAGTCGAGTCGATAGTCGATAGTCGAGTCGATAGTCGATAGTCGAGTCGATAGTCGAGTCGATAGTCGAGTCGATAGTCGAGTCGATAGTCGAGTCGATAGTCGAGTCGATAGTCGAGTCGATAGTCGAGTCGATAGTCGATAGTCGATAGTCGAGTCGATAGTCGAGTCGATAGTCGAGTCGATAGTCGAGTCGATAGTCGAGTCGATAGTCGATAGTCGAGTCGATAGTCGATAGTCGAGTCGATAGTCGATAGTCGAGTCGATAGTCAATAGTCGAGTCGATAGTCGAGTCGAGCCGAGTCGGTAGTCGAGTCGAGTCGAGTCGATAGTCGAGTCGAGTCGAGTCGAGTCGATAGTCGAGTCGAGTCGAGTCGATAGTCGAGTCGAGTCGAGTCGATAGTCGAGTCGAGTCGAGTCGATAGTCGAGTCGAGTCGATAGTCGAGTCGAGTCGAGTCGATAGTCGAGTCGAGTCGAGTCGATAGTCGAGTCGAGTCGATAGTCGAGTCGAGTCGATAGTCGAGTCGAGTCGATAGTCGAGTCGAGTCGATAGTCGAGTCGAGTCGAGTCGATAGTCGAGTCGATAGTCGAGTCGATAGTTGAGTCGATAGTCGATAGTCGAGTCGATAGTCGATAGTCGATTCGATAGTCGATAGTCGAGTCGATAGTCGATAGTCGAGTCGATAGTCGAGTCGATAGTCGTGTCGATAGTCGAGTCGATAGTCGAGTCGATAGTCGTGTCGATAGTCGAGTCGATAGTCGAGTCGATAGTCGATAGTCGAGTCGATAGTCGATAGTCGAGTCGATAGTCGATAGTCGAGTCGATAGTCGATAGTCGAGTCGATAGTCGATAGTCGAGTCGATAGTCGAGTCGATATTCGTGTCGATAGTCGAGTCGATAGTCGAGTCGATAGTCGATAGTCGAGTCGATAGTCGATAGTCGAGTCGATAGTCGATAGTCGAGTCGATAGTCGATAGTCGAGTCGATAGTCGAGTCGATAGTCGATAGTCGAGTCGATAGTCGATAGTCGAGTCGATAGTCGATAGTCGAGTCGACAGTCGAGTCGATAGTCGATTGTCGAGTCGAGTCGATAGTCGATAGTCGAGTCGATAGTCGAGTCGATAGTCGATTGTCGAGTCGAGTCGATAGTCGATAGTCGAGTCGATAGTCGATAGTCGAGTCGATAGTCGATAGTCGATAGTCGATAGTCGAGTCGATAGTCGAGTCGATAGTCGATAGTCGAGTCGATAGTCGATAGTCGATAGTCGAGTCGATAGTCGAGTCGATAGTCGAGTCGATAGTCGAGTCGATAGTCGATAGTCGATAGTCGAGTCGATAGTCGAGTCGATAGTCGAGTCGATAGTCGAGTCGATAGTCGAGTCGATAGTCGAGTCGATAGTCGAGTCGATAGTCGATAGTCGAGTCGATAGTCGATAATCGAGTCGATAGTCGAGTCGATAGACGAGTCGATAGTCGAGTCGATAGTCCAGTCGATAGTCGAGTCGATAGTCGAGTCGATAGTCGAGTCGATAGTCGAGTCGATAGTCCAGTCGATAGTCGAGTCGATAGTCCAGTCGATAGTCGAGTCGATAGTCGAGTCGATAGTCGAGTCGATAGTCGAGTCGATAGTCGAGTCGATAGTCGAGTCGATAGTCGAGTCGATAGTCGAGTCGAGTCGAGTCGAGTCGAGTCGATAGTCGAGTCGAGTCGAGTCGATAGTCGAGTCGAGTCGAGTCGATAGTCGAGTCGAGTCGAGTCGATAGTCGAGTCGATAGTCGAGTCGATAGTCGAGTCGATAGTCGATAGTCGAGTCGATAGTCGATAGTCGAGTCGATAGTCGATAGTCGAGTCGATAGTCGATAGTCGAGTCGATAGTCGATAGTCGAGTCGATAGTCGATAGTCGAGTCGATAGTCGATAGTCGAGTCGATAGTCGATAGTCGAGTCGATAGTCGATAGTCGAGTCGATAGTCGATAGTCGAGTCGATAGTCGAGTCGATAGTCGATAGTCGAGTCGATAGTCGAGTCGATAGTCCATAGTCGAGTCGATAGTCGAGTCGATAGTCGAGTCGATAGTCGAGTCGATAGTCGAGTCGATAGTCGAGTCGATAGTCGAGTCGATAGTCGAGTCGATAGTCGAGTCGATAGTCGATAGTCGAGTCGATAGTCGATAGTCGATAGTCGAGGCGATAGTCGATAGTCGAGTCGATAGTCGAGTCGATAGTCGAGTCGATAGTCGATAGTCGATAGTCGAGTCGATAGTCGATAGTAGAGTCGATAGTCGATAGTCGAGTCGATAGTCGATAGTCGATAGTCGATAGTCGAGTCGATAGTCGATAGTCGAGTCGATAGTCGAGTCGATAGTCGATAGTCGAGTCGATAGTCGAGTCGATAGTCGAGTCGATAGTCGATAGTCGAGTCGATAGTCGATAGTCGATAGTCGAGTCGATAGTCGAGTCGATAGTCGATAGTCGAGTCGATAGTCGATAGTCGAGTCGATAGTCGATAGTCGAGTCGATAGTCGATAGTCGAGTCGATAGTCGAGTCGATAGTCCAGTCGATAGTCGATAGTCGAGTCGATAGTCGATAGTCGAGTCGATAGTCGATAGTCGATAGTCGAGTCGATAGTCGATAGTCGAGTCGATAGTCGATAGTCGAGTCGATAGTCGATAGTCGAGTCGATAGTCGATAGTCGAGTCGATAGTCGATAGTCGAGTCGATAGTCGATAGTCGAGTCGATAGTTGATAGTCGAGTCGATAGTCGATAGTCGAGTCGATAGTCGATAGTCGAGTCGATAGTCGATAGTCGAGTCGATAGTCGATAGTCGAGTCGATAGTCGATAGTCGAGTCGATAGTTGATAGTCGAGTCGATAGTCGATAGTCGAGTCGATAGTCGATAGTCGAGTCGATAGTCGATAGTCGAGTCGATAGTCGATAGTCGAGTCGATAGTCGATAGGCGAGTCGATAGTCGATAGTCGAGTCGATAGTCGAGTCGATAGTCGAG
Source organism: Pemphredon lugubris (assembly GCA_933228935.1). Taxonomy (NCBI): domain Eukaryota; kingdom Metazoa; phylum Arthropoda; class Insecta; order Hymenoptera; family Crabronidae; genus Pemphredon; species Pemphredon lugubris. The sequence continues at coordinate 31,520,872 of OW121815.1, forward strand.
TCGATAGTCGAGTCGATAGTCGAGTCGATAGTCGATAGTCGAGTCGATAGTCGAGTCGATTCGAGTCGAGTCGATAGTCGATAGTCGAGTCGATAGTCGAGTCGATTCGAGTCGAGTCGATAGTCGAGTCGATTCGAGTCGAGTCGATAGTCGAGTCGAGTCGAGTCGATAGTCGAGTCGAGTCGAGTCGATAGTCGAGTCGAGTCGATAGTCGAGTCGAGTCGAGTCGATAGTCGAGTCGAGTCGAGTCGATAGTCGAGTCGAGCCGAGTCGGTAGTCGAGTCGAGTCGAGTCGATAGTCGAGTCGAGTCGAGTCGAGTCGATAGTCGAGTCGAGTCGAGTCGATAGTCGAGTCGAGTCGATAGTCGAGTCGAGTCGAGTCGATAGTCGAGTCGAGTCGATAGTCGAGTCGAGTCGAGTCGATAGTCGAGTCGAGTCGAGTCGATAGTCGAGTCGAGTCGAGTCGATAGTCGAGTCGAGTCGATAGTCGAGTCGAGTCGATAGTCGAGTCGAGTCGAGTCGATAGTCGAGTCGATAGTCGAGTCGATAGTCGAGTCGATAGTCGATAGTCGAGTCGATAGTCGATAGTCGATTCGATAGTCGATAGTCGAGTCGATAGTCGATAGTCGAGTCGATAGTCGAGTCGATAGTCGTGTCGATAGTCGAGTCGATAGTCGAGTCGATAGTCGTGTCGATAGTCGAGTCGATAGTCGAGTCGATAGTCGATAGTCGAGTCGATAGTCGATAGTCGAGTCGATAGTCGATAGTCGAGTCGATAGTCGAGTCGATAGTCGAGTCGATAGTCGATAGTCGAGTCGATAGTCGATAATCGAGTCGATAGTCGAGTCGATAGACGAGTCGATAGTCGAGTCGATAGTCCAGTCGATAGTCGAGTCGATAGTCGAGTCGATAGTCCAGTCGATAGTCGAGTCGATAGTCGAGTCGATAGTCGAGTCGATAGTCGAGTCGATTGTCGAGTCGATAGTCGAGTCGATAGTCGAGTCGATAGTCGAGTCGATAGTCGAGTCGAGTCGAGTCGATAGTCGAGTCGAGTCGAGTCGATAGTCGAGTCGAGTCGAGTCGATAGTCGAGTCGATAGTCGAGTCGATAGTCGAGTCGATAGTCGATAGTCGAGTCGATAGTCGATAGTCGAGTCGATAGTCGATAGTCGAGTCGATAGTCGATAGTCGAGTCGATAGTCGATAGTCGAGTCGATAGTCGATAGTCGAGTCGATAGTCGATAGGCGAGTCGATAGTCGATAGTCGATAGTCGAGTCGATAGTCGAGTCGATAGTCGATAGTCGAGTCGATAGTCGATAGTCGAGTCGATAGTCGAGTCGATAGTCGATAGTCGAGTCGATAGTCGATAGTCGAGTCGATAGTCGATAGTCGAGTCGATAGTCGAGTCGATAGTCCAGTCGATAGTCGATAGTCGAGTCGATAGTCGATAGTCGAGTCGATAGTCGATAGTCGATAGTCGAGTCGATAGTCGAGTCGATAGTCGATAGTCGATAGTCGAGTCGATAGTCGATAGTCGAGTCGATAGTCGAGTCGATAGTCGATAGTCGAGTCGATAGTTGATAGTCGAGTCGATAGTCGATAGTCGAGTCGATAGTCGATAGTCGAGTCGATAGTCGATAGTCGAGTCGATAGTCGATAGTCGAGTCGATAGTCGAGTCGATAGTCGAGTCGATAGTCGATAGTCGAGTCGATAGTCGAGTCGATAGTCGAGTCGATAGTCGAGTCGATAGTCGAGTCGAGTCGAGTCGATAGTCGAGTCGAGTCGATAGTCGAGTCGAGTCGAGTCGATAGTCGAGTCGATAGTTGAGTCGATAGTCGAGTCGATAGTCGATAGTCGAGTCGATAGTCGATAGTCGAGTCGATAGTCGATAGTCGAGTCGATAGTCGATAGTCGAGTCGATAGTCGATAGTCGAGTCGATAGTCGAGTCGATAGTCGAGTCGATAGTCGATAGTCGAGTCGATAGTCGATAGTCGATAGTCGAGTCGATAGTCGAGTCGATAGTCGATAGTCGAGTCGATAGTCGATAGTCGAGTCGATAGTCGATAGTCGATAGTCGAGTCGATAGTCGATAGTCGAGTCGATAGTCGAGTCGATAGTCGATAGTCGAGTCGATAGTTGATAGTCGAGTCGATAGTCGATAGTCGAGTCGATAGTCGATAGTCGAGTCGATAGTCGATAGTCGAGTCGATAGTCGATAGTCGAGTCGATAGTCGAGTCGATAGTCGAGTCGATAGTCGATAGTCGAGTCGATAGTCGAGTCGATAGTCGAGTCGATAGTCGAGTCGAGTCGAGTCGATAGTCGAGTCGAGTCGATAGTCGAGTCGAGTCGAGTCGATAGTCGAGTCGATAGTTGAGTCGATAGTCGAGTCGATAGTCGATAGTCGAGTCGATAGTCGATAGTCGAGTCGATAGTCGATAGTCGAGTCGATAGTCGATAGTCGAGTCGATAGTCGATAGTCGAGTCGATAGTCGATAGTCGAGTCGATAGTCGAGTCGATAGTCGAGTCGATAGTCGATAGTCGAGTCGATAGTCGATAGTCGATAGTCGAGTCGATAGTCGAGTCGATAGTCGATAGTCGAGTCGATAGTCGATAGTCGAGTCGATAGTCGAGTCGATAGTCCAGTCGATAGTCGATAGTCGAGTCGATAGTCGATAGTCGAGTCGATAGTGGATAGTCGATAGTCGAGTCGATAGTCGATAGTCGAGTCGATAGTCGATAGTCGAGTCGATAGTCGATAGTCGAGTCGATAGTTGATAGTCGAGTCGATAGTCGATAGTCGAGTCGATAGTCGATAGTCGAGTCGATAGTCGATAGTCGAGTCGATAGTCGATAGTCGAGTCGATAGTCGAGTCGATAGTCGAGTCGATAGTCGAGTCGATAGTCGAGTCGATAGTCGATAGTCTAGTCGATAGTCGATAGTCGAGTCGATAGTCGATAGTCGAGTCGATAGTCGATAGTCGAGTCGATAGTCGATAGTCGAGTCGATAGTCGATAGTCGAGTCGATAGTCGAGTCGATAGTCGAGTCGATAGTCGAGTCGATAGTCGATAGTCGAGTCGATAGTCGATAGTCGAGTCGATAGTCGATAGTCGAGTCGATAGTCGAGTCGATAGTCGAGTCGATAGTCGAGTCGATAGTCGAGTCGATAGTCGAGTCGATAGTCGAGTCGATAGTCGAGTCGATAGTCGATAGTCGAGTCGATAGTCGATAGTCGAGTCGATAGTCGATAGTCGAGTCGATAGTCGAGTCGATAGTCGATAGTCGAGTCGATAGTCGAGTCGATAGTCGAGTCGATAGTCGAGTCGATAGTCGAGTCGATAGTCGAGTCGATAGTCGAGTCGATAGTCGAGTCGATAGTCGATAGTCGATAGACGATAGTCGATAGTCGAGTCGATAGTCGATAGTCGAGTCGAGTCGAGTCGAGTCGATAGTCGAGTCGAGTCGAGTCGAGTCGATAGTCGAGTCGAGTCGAGTCGATAGTCGAGTCGAGTCGAGTCGATAGTCGAGTCGAGTCGAGTCGAGTCGATAGTCGATAGTCGATAGTCGAGTCGAGTCGATAGTCGAGTCGAGTCGATAGTCGAGTCGAGTCGATAGTCGAGTCGAGTCGATAGTCGAGTCGAGGCGAGTCGATAGTCGAGTCGAGTCGATAGTCGAGTCGAGTCGAGTCGAGTCGAGTCGATAGTCGAAAGTCGAGTCGATAGTCGAGTCGATAGTCGATAGTCGAGTCGATAGTCGATAGTCGATAGTCGAGTCGATAGTCGATAGTCGAGTCGATAGTCGATAGTCGAGTCGATAGTCGATAGTCGAGTCGATAGTCGATAGTCGAGTCGATAGTCGATAGTCGAGTCGATAGTCGATAGTCGAGTCGATAGTCGATAGTCGAGTCGATAGTCGATAGTCGAGTCGATAGTCGATAGTCGAGTCGATAGTCGATAGTCGATAGTCGAGTCGATAGTCGAGTCGATAGTCGAGTCGATAGTCGGGTCGATAGTCGAGTCGATAGTCGAGTCGATAGTCGAGTCGATAGTCGATAGTCGAGTCGATAGTCGATAGTCGAGTCGATAGTCGATAGTCGAGTCGATAGTCGATAGTCGAGTCGATAGTTGATAGTCGAGTCGATAGTCGATAGTCGAGTCGATAGTCGATAGTCGAGTCGATAGTCGATAGTCGAGTCGATAGTCGAGTCGATAGTCGAGTCGATAGTCGAGTCGATAGTCGATAGTCGAGTCGATAGTCGATGGTCGAGTCGATAGTCGATAGTCGAGTCGATAGTCGATAGTCGAGTCGATAGTCGATAGTCGATAGTCGAGTCGATAGTCGAGTCGATAGTCGATAGTCGAGTCGATAGTCGATAGTCGAGTCGATAGTCGATAGTCGAGTCGATAGTCGATAGTCGAGTCGATAGTCGATAGTCGAGTCGATAGTCGATAGTCGATAGTCGAGTCGATAGTCGATAGTCGAGTCGATAGTCGATAGTCGAGTCGATAGTCGATAGTCGAGTCGATAGTCGAGTCGATAGTCGAGTCGATAGTCGAGTCGATAGTCGAGTCGATAGTCGAGTCGATAGTCGAGTCGATAGTCGAGTCGATAGTCGAGTCGATAGTCGAGTCGATAGTCGAGTCGATAGTCGATAGTCGAGTCGATAGTCGAGTCGATAGTCGAGTCGATAGTCGAGTCGATAGTCGATAGTCGAGTCGATAGTCGATAGTCGAGTCGATAGTCGAGTCGATAGTCGAGTCGATAGTCGATAGTCGAGTCGATAGTCGATAGTCGATAGTCGAGGCGATAGTCGAGTCGATAGTCGAGTCGATAGTCGATAGTCGATAGTCGAGTCGATAGTCGATAGACGAGTCGATAGTCGACAGTCGAGTCGATAGTCGATAGTCGAGTCGATAGTCGATAGTCGAGTCGATAGTCGATAGTCGAGTCGATAGTCGAGTCGATAGTCGATAGTCGAGTCGATAGTCGATAGTCGAGTCGATAGTCGATAGTCGAGTCGATAGTCGATAATCGAGTCGATAGTCGAGTCGATAGTCGAGTCGATAGTCGAGTCGATAGTCGAGTCGATAGTCGAGTCGATAGTCGAGTCGATAGTCGAGTCGATAGTCGAGTCGATAGTCGAGTCGATAGTCGAGTCGATAGTCGAGTCGATAGTCGAGTCGATAGTCGAGTCGATAGTCGAGTCGATAGTCGAGTCGATAGTCGATAGACGATAGTCGATAGTCGAGTCGATAGTCGATAGTCGAGTCGAGTCGAGTCGAGTCGATAGTCGAGTCGAGTCGAGTCGAGTCGAGTCGATAGTCGATAGTCGAGTCGAGGCGAGTCGATAGTCGAGTCGAGTCGATAGTCGAGTCGAGTCGAGTCGAGTCGATAGTCGATAGTCGAGTCGATAGTCGAGTCGATAGTCGATAGTCGAGTCGATAGTCGATAGTCGATAGTCGAGTCGATAGTCGATAGTCGAGTCGATAGTCGATAGTCGAGTCGATAGTCGATAGTCGAGTCGATAGTCGATAGTCGATAGTCGAGTCGATAGTCGAGTCGATAGTCGAGTCGATAGTCGGGTCGATAGTCGAGTCGATAGTCGAGTCGATAGTCGAGTCGATAGTCGATAGTCGAGTCGATAGTCGATAGTCGAGTCGATAGTCGATAGTCGAGTCGATAGTCGATAGTCGAGTCGATAGTTGATAGTCGAGTCGATAGTCGATAGTCGAGTCGATAGTCGAGTCGATAGTCGATAGTCGAGTCGATAGTCGAGTCGATAGTCGAGTCGATAGTCGAGTCGATAGTCGATAGTCGAGTCGATAGTCGATGGTCGAGTCGATAGTCGATAGTCGAGTCGATAGTCGATAGTCGAGTCGATAGTCGATAGTCGATAGTCGATAGTCGAGTCGATAGTCGATAGTCGATAGTCGAGTCGATAGTCGATAGTCGATAGTCGATAGTCGAGTCGATAGTCGAGTCGATAGTCGATAGTCGAGTCGATAGTCGATAGTCGAGTCGATAGTCGATAGTCGAGTCGATAGTCGATAGTCGAGTCGATAGTCGATAGTCGAGTCGATAGTCAATAGTCGAGTCGATAGTCGATAGTCGATAGTCGAGTCGATAGTCGATAGTCGAGTCGATAGTCGATAGTCGAGTCGATAGTCGATAGTCGAGTCGATAGTCGAGTCGATAGTCGAGTCGATAGTCGAGTCGATAGTCGAGTCGATAGTCGAGTCGATAGTCGAGTCGATAGTCGAGTCGATAGTCGATAGTCGATAGTCGAGTCGATAGTCGAGTCGATAGTCGAGTCGATAGTCGAGTCGATAGTCGATAGTCGAGTCGATAGTCGATAGTCGAGTCGATAGTCGATGGTCCAGTCGATAGTCGATAGTCGAGTCGATAGTCGATAGTCGAGTCGATAGTCGAGTCGATAGTCGATAGTCGAGTCGATAGTCGAGTCGATAGTCGAGTCGATAGTCGATAGTCGAGTCGATAGTCGATAGTCGAGTCGATAGTCGATAGTCGATAGTCGAGTCGATAGTCTATAGTCGAGTCGATAGTCGAGTCGATAGTCGATAGTCGAGTCGATAGTCGATGGTCGAGTCGATAGTCGATAGTCCAGTCGATAGTCGATAGTCGAGTCGATAGTCGATAGTCGATAGTCGATAGTCGAGTCGATAGTCGATAGTCGAGTCGATAGTCGATAGTCGAGTCGATAGTCGATAGTCGAGTCGATAGTCGATAGTCGATAGTCGAGTCGATAGTCGAGTCGATAGTCGAGTCGATAGTCGAGTCGATAGTCGAGTCGATAGTCGAGTCGATAGTCGAGTCGATAGTCGAGTCGATAGTCGAGTCGATAGTCGAGTCGATAGTCGAGTCGATAGTCGAGTCGATAGTCGATAGTCGATAGTCGAGTCGATAGTCGAGTCGATAGTCGAGTCGATAGTCGAGTCGATAGTCGATAGTCGAGTCGATAGTCGATAGTCGAGTCGATAGTCGATTGTCGATAGTCGAGTCGATAGTCGATAGTCGAGTCGATAGTCGATAGTCGAGTCGATAGTCGATAGTCGAGTCGATAGTCGATAGTCGAGTCGATAGTCGAGTCGATAGTCGATAGTCGAGTCGATAGTCGATAGTCGAGTCGATAGTCGATAGTCGAGTCGATAGTCGATAGTCGAGTCGATAGTCGATAGTCGAGTCGATAGTCGATAGTCGAGTCGATAGTCGATAGTCGAGTCGATAGTCGATAGTCGAGTCGATAGTCGATAGTCGAGTCGATAGTCGATAGTCGAGTCGATAGTCGATAGTCGAGTCGATAGTCGATAGTCGAGTCGATAGTCGATAGTCGAGTCGATAGTCGATAGTCGAGTCGATAGTCGATAGTCGAGTCGATAGTCGATAGTCGAGTCGATAGTCGATAGTCGAGTCGATAGTCGATAGTCGATAGTCGAGTCGATAGGCGAGTCGATAGTCGATAGTCGAGTCGATAGACGATAGTCGATAGTCGAGTCGATAGTCGATAGTCGAGTCGAGTCGAGTCGAGTCGATAGTCGAGTCGAGTCGAGTCGATAGTCGAGTCGAGTCGAGTCGAGTCGATAGTCGATAGTCGAGTCGAGTCGAGTCGATAGTCGAGTCGAGTCGATAGTCGAGTCGAGTCGATAGTCGAGTCGAGGCGAGTCGATAGTCGAGTCGAGTCGATAGTCGAGTCGAGTCGAGTCGAGTCGATAGTCGATAGTCGAGTCGATAGTCGAGTCGATAGTCGATAGTCGAGTCAATAGTCGATAGTCGAGTCGATAGTCGATAGTCGAGTCGATAGTCGATAGTCGAGTCGATAGTCGATAGTCGAGTCGATAGTCGATAGTCGAGTCGATAGTCGATAGTCGAGTCGATAGTCGATAGTCGAGTCGATAGTCGATAGTCGAGTCGATAGTCGATAGTCGATAGTCGAGTCGATAGTCGAGTCGATAGTCGAGTCGATAGTCGGGTCGATAGTCGAGTCGATAGTCGAGTCGATAGTCGAGTCGATAGTCGATAGTCGAGTCGATAGTCGATAGTCGAGTCGATAGTCGATAGTCGAGTCGATAGTCGATAGTCGAGTCGATAGTTGATAGTCGAGTCGATAGTCGATAGTCGAGTCGATAGTCGATAGTCGAGTCGATAGTCGATAGTCGAGTCGATAGTCGAGTCGATAGTCGAGTCGATAGTCGAGTCGATAGTCGATAGTCGAGTCGATAGTCGATGGTCGAGTCGATAGTCGATAGTCGAGTCGATAGTCGATAGTCGAGTCGATAGTCGATAGTCGATAGTCGATAGTCGATAGTCGAGTCGATAGTCGATAGTCGAGTCGATAGTCGATAGTCGAGTCGATAGTCGATAGTCGATAGTCGATAGTCGAGTCGATAGTCGAGTCGATAGTCGATAGTCGAGTCGATAGTCGATAGTCGAGTCGATAGTCGATAGTCGAGTCGATAGTCGATAGTCGAGTCGATAGTCGATAGTCGAGTCGATAGTCGATAGTCGATAGTCGAGTCGATAGTCGATAGTCGAGTCGATAGTCGATAGTCGAGTCGATAGTCGATAGTCGAGTCGATAGTCGAGTCGATAGTCGAGTCGATAGTCGAGTCGATAGTCGAGTCGATAGTCGAGTCGATAGTCGAGTCGATAGTCGAGTCGATAGTCGAGTCGATAGTCGAGTCGATAGTCGAGTCGATAGTCGATAGTCGATAGTCGAGTCGATAGTCGAGTCGATAGTCGAGTCGATAGTCGATAGTCGAGTCGATAGTCGAGTCGATAGTCGATGGTCCAGTCGATAGTCGATAGTCGAGTCGATAGTCGATAGTCGAGTCGATAGTCGAGTCGATAGTCGATAGTCGAGTCGATAGTCGATAGTCGAGTCGATAGTCGAGTCGATAGTCGAGTCGATAGTCGATAGTCGAGTCGATAGTCGATAGTCGAGTCGATAGTCGATAGTCGATAGTCGAGTCGATAGTCTATAGTCGAGTCGATAGTCGGGTCGATAGTCGAGTCGATAGTCGAGTCGATAGTCGAGTCGATAGTCGATAGTCGAGTCGATAGTCGATAGTCGAGTCGATAGTCGATAGTCGATAGTCGATAGTCGAGTCGATAGTCGAGTCGATAGTCGATAGTCGAGTCGATAGTCGATAGTCGAGTCGATAGTCGATAGTCGAGTCGATAGTCGATAGTCGAGTCGATAGTCGATAGTCGAGTCGATAGTCGATAGTCGATAGTCGAGTCGATAGTCGATAGTCGAGTCGATAGTCGATAGTCGAGTCGATAGTCGATAGTCGAGTCGATAGTCGAGTCGATAGTCGAGTCGATAGTCGAGTCGATAGTCGAGTCGATAGTCGAGTCGATAGTCGAGTCGATAGTCGAGTCGATAGTCGAGTCGATAGTCGAGTCGATAGTCGAGTCGATAGTCGATAGTCGATAGTCGAGTCGATAGTCGAGTCGATAGTCGAGTCGATAGTCGATAGTCGAGTCGATAGTCGAGTCGATAGTCGATGGTCCAGTCGATAGTCGATAGTCGAGTCGATAGTCGATAGTCGAGTCGATAGTCGAGTCGATAGTCGATAGTCGAGTCGATAGTCGATAGTCGAGTCGATAGTCGAGTCGATAGTCGAGTCGATAGTCGATAGTCGAGTCGATAGTCGATAGTCGAGTCGATAGTCGATAGTCGATAGTCGAGTCGATAGTCTATAGTCGAGTCGATAGTCGAGTCGATAGTCGAGTCGATAGTCGATGGTCGAGTCGATAGTCGATAGTCCAGTCGATAGTCGATAGTCGAGTCGATAGTCGATAGTCGAGTCGATAGTCGATAGTCGAGTCGATAGTCGATAGTCGAGTCGATAGTCGATAGTCGATAGTCGAGTCGATAGTCGAGTCGATAGTCGAGTCGATAGTCGAGTCGATAGTCGAGTCGATAGTCGAGTCGATAGTCGAGTCGATAGTCGAGTCGATAGTCGAGTCGATAGTCGATAGTCGATAGTCGAGTCGATAGTCGAGTCGATAGTCGAGTCGATAGTCGAGTCGATAGTCGATAGTCGAGTCGATAGTCGATAGTCGAGTCGATAGTCGATTGTCGATAGTCGAGTCGATAGTCGATAGTCGAGTCGATAGTCGATAGTCGAGTCGATAGTCGATAGTCGAGTCGATAGTCGAGTCGATAGTCGATAGTCGAGTCGATAGTCGATAGTCGAGTCGATAGTCGATAGTCGAGTCGATAGTCGATAGTCGAGTCGATAGTCGATAGTCGAGTCGATAGTCGATAGTCGAGTCGATAGTCGATAGTCGAGTCGATAGTCGATAGTCGAGTCGATAGTCGATAGTCGATAGTCGAGTCGATAGTCGAGTCGATAGTCGATAGTCGAGTCGATAGTCGATAGTCGAGTCGATAGTCGATAGTCGAGTCGATAGTCGATAGTCGAGTCGATAGTCGATAGTCGATAGTCGAGTCGATAGTCGATAGTCGAGTCGATAGTCGATAGTCGAGTCGATAGTCGATAGTCGAGTCGATAGTCGAGTCGATAGTCGAGTCGATAGTCGAGTCGATAGTCGAGTCGATAGTCGAGTCGATAGTCGAGTCGATAGTCGAGTCGATAGTCGAGTCGATAGTCGATAGTCGAGTCGATAGTCGATAGTCGAGTCGATAGTCGATAGTCGAGTCGATAGTCGAGTCGATAGTCGAGTCGATAGTCGAGTCGATAGTCGAGTCGATAGTCGAGTCGATAGTCGAGTCGATAGTCGAGTCGATAGTCGAGTCGATAGTCGAGTCGATAGTCGAGTCGATAGTCGAGTCGATAGTCGAGTCGATAGTCGATAGTCGATAGTCGAGTCGATAGTCGAGTCGATAGTCGAGTCGATAGTCGATAGTCGAGTCGATAGTCGATAGTCGAGTCGATAGTCGATGGTCCAGTCGATAGTCGATAGTCGAGTCGATAGTCGATAGTCGAGTCGATAGTCGATAGTCGAGTCGATAGTCGATAGTCGAGTCGATAGTCGATAGTCGATAGTCGATAGTCGAGTCGATAGTCGAGTCGATAGTCGATAGTCGAGTCGATAGTCGATAGTCGATAGTCGAGGCGATAGTCGAGTCGATAGTCGAGTCGATAGTCGATAGTCGATAGTCGAGTCGATAGTCGATAGTCGAGTCGATAGTCGACAGTCGAGTCGATAGTCGATAGTCGAGTCGATAGTCGATAGTCGAGTCGATAGTCGATAGTCGAGTCGATAGTCGATAGTCGAGTCGATAGTCGATAGTCGATAGTCGAGTCGATAGTCGATAGTCGAGTCGATAGTCGATAGTCGATAGTCGATAGTCGAGTCGATAGTCGAGTCGATAGTCGATAGTCGAGTCGATAGTCGATAGTCGATAGTCGAGGCGATAGTCGAGTCGATAGTCGAGTCGATAGTCGATAGTCGATAGTCGAGTCGATAGTCGATAGTCGAGTCGATAGTCGACAGTCGAGTCGATAGTCGATAGTCGAGTCGATAGTCGATAGTCGAGTCGATAGTCGATAGTCGAGTCGATAGTCGATAGTCGAGTCGATAGTCGATAGTCGAGTCGATAGTCGATAGTCGAGTCGATAGTCGATAGTCGAGTCGATAGTCGATAATCGAGTCGATAGTCGAGTCGATAGTCGAGTCGATAGTCGAGTCGATAGTCGAGTCGATAGTCGAGTCGATAGTCGAGTCGATAGTCGAGTCGATAGTCGAGTCGATAGTCGAGTCGATAGTCGAGTCGATAGTCGAGTCGATAGTCGAGTCGATAGTCGAGTCGATAGTCGAGTCGATAGTCGAGTCGATAGTCGAGTCGATAGTCGATAGTCGATAGACGATAGTCGATAGTCGAGTCGATAGTCGATAGTCGAGTCGAGTCGAGTCGAGTCGATAGTCGAGTCGAGTCGAGTCGATAGTCGAGTCGAGTCGAGTCGATAGTCGAGTCGAGTCGAGTCGAGTCGATAGTCGATAGTCGATAGTCGAGTCGAGTCGAGTCGATAGTCGAGTCGAGTCGATAGTCGAGTCGAGTCGATAGTCGAGTCGAGGCGAGTCGATAGTCGAGTCGAGTCGATAGTCGAGTCGAGTCGAGTCGATAGTCGATAGTCGAGTCGATAGTCGATAGTCGAGTCGATAGTCGATAGTCGAGTCGATAGTCGATAGTCGAGTCGATAGTCGATAGTCGAGTCGATAGTCGATAGTCGAGTCGATAGTCGATAGTCGAGTCGATAGTCGATAGTCGATAGTCGAGTCGATAGTCGATAGTCGAGTCGATAGTCGATAGTCGAGTCGATAGTCGATAGTCGATAGTCGAGTCGATAGTCGAGTCGATAGTCGAGTCGATAGTCGAGTCGATAGTCGAGTCGATAGTCGAGTCGATAGTCGAGTCGATAGTCGAGTCGATAGTCGAGTCGATAGTCGAGTCGATAGTCGATAGTCGATAGTCGAGTCGATAGTCGAGTCGATAGTCGAGTCGATAGTCGAGTCGATAGTCGATAGTCGAGTCGATAGTCGATAGTCGAGTCGATAGTCGATTGTCGATAGTCGAGTCGATAGTCGATAGTCGAGTCGATAGTCGATAGTCGAGTCGATAGTCGATAGTCGAGTCGATAGTCGAGTCGATAGTCGATAGTCGAGTCGATAGTCGATAGTCGAGTCGATAGTCGATAGTCGAGTCGATAGTCGATAGTCGAGTCGATAGTCGATAGTCGAGTCGATAGTCGATAGTCGAGTCGATAGTCGATAGTCGAGTCGATAGTCGATAGTCGAGTCGATAGTCGATAGTCGAGTCGATAGTCGATAGTCGAGTCGATAGTCGATAGTCGAGTCGATAGTCGATAGTCGAGTCGAGTCGATAGTCGAGTCGAGTCGATAGTCGAGTCGAGGCGAGTCGATAGTCGAGTCGAGTCGATAGTCGAGTCGAGTCGAGTCGATAGTCGATAGTCGAGTCGATAGTCGATAGTCGAGTCGATAGTCGATAGTCGAGTCGATAGTCGATAGTCGAGTCGATAGTCGATAGTCGAGTCGATAGTCGATAGTCGAGTCGATAGTCGATAGTCGATAGTCGATAGTCGAGTCGATAGTCGATAGTCGAGTCGATAGTCGATAGTCGAGTCGATAGTCGATAGTCGATAGTCGAGTCGATAGTCGAGTCGATAGTCGAGTCGATAGTCGAGTCGATAGTCGAGTCGATAGTCGAGTCGATAGTCGAGTCGATAGTCGAGTCGATAGTCGAGTCGATAGTCGAGTCGATAGTCGAGTCGATAGTCGATAGTCGATAGTCGAGTCGATAGTCGAGTCGATAGTCGAGTCGATAGTCGAGTCGATAGTCGATAGTCGAGTCGATAGTCGATAGTCGAGTCGATAGTCGATTGTCGATAGTCGAGTCGATAGTCGATAGTCGAGTCGATAGTCGATAGTCGAGTCGATAGTCGATAGTCGAGTCGATAGTCGAGTCGATAGTCGATAGTCGAGTCGATAGTCGATAGTCGAGTCGATAGTCGATAGTCGAGTCGATAGTCGATAGTCGAGTCGATAGTCGATAGTCGAGTCGATAGTCGATAGTCGAGTCGATAGTCGATAGTCGAGTCGATAGTCGATAGTCGAGTCGATAGTCGATAGTCGAGTCGATAGTCGATAGTCGAGTCGATAGTCGATAGTCGAGTCGATAGTCGATAGTCGAGTCGATAGTCGATAGTCGAGTCGATAGTCGATAGTCGAGTCGATAGTCGATAGTCGAGTCGAGTCGAGTCGAGTCGATAGTCGAGTCGAGTCGAGTCGATAGTCGAGTCGAGTCGAGTCGATAGTCGAGTCGAGTCGAGTCGAGTCGATAGTCGATAGTCGAGTCGAGTCGAGTCGATAGTCGAGTCGAGTCGATAGTCGAGTCGAGTCGATAGTCGAGTCGAGGCGAGTCGATAGTCGAGTCGAGTCGATAGTCGAGTCGAGTCGAGTCGAGTCGAGTCGATAGTCGATAGTCGAGTCGATAGTCGAGTCGATAGTCGAGTCGATAGTCGATAGTCGAGTCGATAGTCGATAGTCGATAGTCGAGTCGATAGTCGATAGTCGAGTCGATAGTCGATAGTCGAGTCGATAGTCGATAGTCGAGTCGATAGTCGATAGTCGAGTCGATAGTCGATAGTCGAGTCGATAGTCGATAGTCGAGTCGATAGTCGATAGTCGAGTCGATAGTCGATAGTCGAGTCGATAGTCGATAGTCGATAGTCGAGTCGATAGTCGAGTCGATAGTCGAGTCGATAGTCGGGTCGATAGTCGAGTCGATAGTCGAGTCGATAGTCGAGTCGATAGTCGATAGTCGAGTCGATAGTCGATAGTCGAGTCGATAGTCGATAGTCGAGTCGATAGTCGATAGTCGAGTCGATAGTTGATAGTCGAGTCGATAGTCGATAGTCGAGTCGATAGTCGATAGTCGAGTCGATAGTCGATAGTCGAGTCGATAGTCGAGTCGATAGTCGAGTCGATAGTCGAGTCGATAGTCGATAGTCGAGTCGATAGTCGATGGTCGAGTCGATAGTCGATAGTCGAGTCGATAGTCGATAGTCGAGTCGATAGTCGATAGTCGATAGTCGATAGTCGAGTCGATAGTCGATAGTCGAGTCGATAGTCGATAGTCGATAGTCGATAGTCGAGTCGATAGTCGAGTCGATAGTCGATAGTCGAGTCGATAGTCGATAGTCGAGTCGATAGTCGATAGTCGAGTCGATAGTCGATAGTCGAGTCGATAGTCGATAGTCGAGTCGATAGTCGATAGTCGAGTCGATAGTCGATAGTCGATAGTCGAGTCGATAGTCGATAGTCGAGTCGATAGTCGATAGTCGAGTCGATAGTCGAGTCGATAGTCGAGTCGATAGTCGAGTCGATAGTCGAGTCGATAGTCGAGTCGATAGTCGAGTCGATAGTCGAGTCGATAGTCGAGTCGATAGTCGAGTCGATAGTCGAGTCGATAGTCGAGTCGATAGTCGAGTCGATAGTCGAGTCGATAGTCGAGTCGATAGTCGATAGTCGATAGTCGAGTCGATAGTCGAGTCGATAGTCGAGTCGATAGTCGATAGTCGAGTCGATAGTCGATAGTCGAGTCGATAGTCGAGTCGATAGTCGATAGTCGATAGTCGAGTCGATAGTCGAGTCGATAGTCGAGTCGATAGTCGATAGTCGATAGTCGAGTCGATAGTCGAGTCGATAGTCGAGTCGATAGTCGAGTCGATAGTCGATAGTCGAGTCGATAGTCGATAGTCGAGTCGATAGTCGATTGTCGATAGTCGAGTCGATAGTCGATAGTCGAGTCGATAGTCGATAGTCGAGTCGATAGTCGATAGTCGAGTCGATAGTCGATAGTCGAGTCGATAGTCGATAGTCGAGTCGATAGTCGAGTCGATAGTCGATAGTCGAGTCGATAGTCGATAGTCGAGTCGATAGTCGATAGTCGAGTCGATAGTCGATAGTCGAGTCGATAGTCGATAGTCGAGTCGATAGTCGATAGTCGAGTCGATAGTCGATAGTCGAGTCGATAGTCGATAGTCGAGTCGATAGTCGATAGTCGAGTCGATAGTCGATAGTCGAGTCGATAGTCGATAGTCGAGTCGATAGTCGATAGTCGAGTCGATAGTCGATAGTCGAGTCGATAGTCGAGTCGATAGGCGAGTCGATAGTCGATAGTCGAGTCGATAGTCGATAGTCGAGTCGATAGTCGATAGTCGAGTCGATAGTCGATAGTCGAGTCGATAGTCGATAGTCGAGTCGATAGTCGATAGTCGAGTCGATAGTCGATAGTCGAGTCGATAGTCGATAGTCGATAGTCGATAGTCGAGTCGATAGTCGAGTCGATAGTCGATAGTCGAGTCGATAGTCGATAGTCGATAGTCGAGGCGATAGTCGAGTCGATAGTCGAGTCGATAGTCGATAGTCGATAGTCGCGTCGATAGTCGATAGTCGAGTCGATAGTCGACAGTCGAGTCGATAGTCGATAGTCGAGTCGATAGTCGATAGTCGAGTCGATAGTCGATAGTCGAGTCGATAGTCGATAGTCGAGTCGATAGTCGATAGTCGAGTCGATAGTCGATAGTCGAGTCGATAGTCGATAGTCGAGTCGATAGTCGATAGTCGATAGTCGATAGTCGAGTCGATAGTCGAGTCGATAGTCGATAGTCGAGTCGATAGTCGATAGTCGATAGTCGAGGCGATAGTCGAGTCGATAGTCGAGTCGATAGTCGATAGTCGATAGTCGAGTCGATAGTCGATAGTCGAGTCGATAGTCGACAGTCGAGTCGATAGTCGATAGTCGAGTCGATAGTCGATAGTCGAGTCGATAGTCGATAGTCGAGTCGATAGTCGATAGTCGAGTCGATAGTCGATAGTCGAGTCGATAGTCGATAGTCGAGTCGATAGTCGATAGTCGAGTCGATAGTCGATAATCGAGTCGATAGTCGAGTCGATAGTCGAGTCGATAGTCGAGTCGATAGTCGAGTCGATAGTCGAGTCGATAGTCGAGTCGATAGTCGAGTCGATAGTCGAGTCGATAGTCGAGTCGATAGTCGAGTCGATAGTCGAGTCGATAGTCGAGTCGATAGTCGAGTCGATAGTCGAGTCGATAGTCGAGTCGATAGTCGAGTCGATAGTCGAGTCGATAGTCGAGTCGATAGTCGAGTCGATAGTCGAGTCGATAGTCGAGTCGATAGTCGAGTCGATAGTCGAGTCGATAGTCGAGTCGATAGTCGAGTCGATAGTCGAGTCGATAGTCGATAGTCGATAGACGATAGTCGATAGTCGAGTCGATAGTCGATAGTCGAGTCGAGTCGAGTCGAGTCGATAGTCGAGTCGAGTCGAGTCGAGTCGATAGTCGAGTCGAGTCGAGTCGATAGTCGAGTCGAGTCGAGTCGAGTCGATAGTCGATAGTCGATAGTCGAGTCGAGTCGAGTCGATAGTCGAGTCGAGTCGATAGTCGAGTCGAGGCGAGTCGATAGTCGAGTCGAGTCGATAGTCGAGTCGAGTCGAGTCGATAGTCGATAGTCGAGTCGATAGTCGATAGTCGAGTCGATAGTCGATAGTCGAGTCGATAGTCGATAGTCGAGTCGATAGTCGATAGTCGAGTCGATAGTCGATAGTCGAGTCGATAGTCGATAGTCGAGTCGATAGTCGATAGTCGAGTCGATAGTCGATAGTCGATAGTCGAGTCGATAGTCGAGTCGATAGTCGAGTCGATAGTCGAGTCGATAGTCGAGTCGATAGTCGAGTCGATAGTCGAGTCGATAGTCGAGTCGATAGTCGATAGTCGAGTCGATAGTCGATAGTCGAGTCGATAGTCGATAGTCGAGTCGATAGTCGATAGTCGAGTCGATAGTTGATAGTCGAGTCGATAGTCGATAGTCGAGTCGATAGTCGATAGTCGAATCGATAGTCGATAGTCGAGTCGATAGTCGAGTCGATAGTCGAGTCGATAGTCGAGTCGATAGTCGAGTCGATAGTCGATAGTCGAGTCGATAGTCGATGGTCGAGTCGATAGTCGATAGTCGAGTCGATAGTCGATAGTCGAGTCGATAGTCGATAGTCGAGTCGATAGTCGATAGTCGATAGTCGAGTCGATAGTCGATAGTCGAGTCGATAGTCGATAGTCGAGTCGATAGTCGATAGTCGATAGTCGAGTCGATAGTCGAGTCGATAGTCGATAGTCGAGTCGATAGTCGATAGTCGAGTCGATAGTCGATAGTCGAGTCGATAGTCGATAGTCGAGTCGATAGTCGATAGTCGAGTCGATAGTCGATAGTCGAGTCGATAGTCGATAGTCGAGTCGATAGTCGATAGTCGATAGTCGATAGTCGAGTCGATAGTCGATAGTCGATAGTCGAGTCGATAGTCGAGTCGATAGTCGAGTCGATAGTCGAGTCGATAGTCGATAGTCGAGTCGATAGTCGATAGTCGAGTCGATAGTCGATGGTCCAGTCGATAGTCGATAGTCGAGTCGATAGTCGATAGTCGAGTCGATAGTTGAGTCGATAGTCGATAGTCGAGTCGATAGTCGATAGTCGAGTCGATAGTCGATAGTCGAGTCGATAGTCGATAGTCGAGTCGATAGTCGAGTCGATAGTCGAGTCGATAGTCGATAGTCGATAGTCGAGTCGATAGTCGAGTCGATAGTCGATAGTCGATAGTCGAGTCGATAGTCTATAGTCGAGTCGATAGTCGAGTCGATAGTCGATAGTCGAGTCGATAGTCGATGGTCGAGTCGATAGTCGATAGTCCAGTCGATAGTCGATAGTCGAGTCGATAGTCGATAGTCGAGTCGATAGTCGATAGTCGAGTCGATAGTCGATAGTCGAGTCGATAGTCGATAGTCGATAGTCGAGTCGATAGTCGAGTCGATAGTCGAGTCGATAGTCGAGTCGATAGTCGAGTCGATAGTCGAGTCGATAGTCGAGTCGATAGTCGAGTCGATAGTCGAGTCGATAGTCGATAGTCGATAGTCGAGTCGATAGTCGATAGTCGAGTCGATAGTCGACAGTCGAGTCGATAGTCGATAGTCGAGTCGATAGTCGATAGTCGAGTCGATAGTCGATAGTCGAGTCGATAGTCGATAGTCGAGTCGATAGTCGAGTCGATAGTCGATAGTCGAGTCGATAGTCGATAGTCGAGTCGATAGTCGATAGTCGATAGTCGATAGTCGAGTCGATAGTCGAGTCGATAGTCGATAGTCGAGTCGATAGTCGATAGTCGATAGTCGAGGCGATAGTCGAGTCGATAGTCGAGTCGATAGTCGATAGTCGATAGTCGAGTCGATAGTCGATAGTCGAGTCGATAGTCGACAGTCGAGTCGATAGTCGATAGTCGAGTCGATAGTCGATAGTCGAGTCGATAGTCGATAGTCGAGTCGATAGTCGATAGTCGAGTCGATAGTCGATAGTCGAGTCGATAGTCGATAGTCGAGTCGATAGTCGATAGTCGAGTCGATAGTCGATAATCGAGTCGATAGTCGAGTCGATAGTCGAGTCGATAGTCGAGTCGATAGTCGAGTCGATAGTCGAGTCGATAGTCGAGTCGATAGTCGAGTCGATAGTCGAGTCGATAGTCGAGTCGATAGTCGAGTCGATAGTCGAGTCGATAGTCGAGTCGATAGTCGAGTCGATAGTCGAGTCGATAGTCGAGTCGATAGTCGAGTCGATAGTCGAGTCGATAGTCGATAGTCGATAGACGATAGTCGATAGTCGAGTCGATAGTCGATAGTCGAGTCGAGTCGAGTCGAGTCGATAGTCGAGTCGAGTCGAGTCGAGTCGATAGTCGAGTCGAGTCGAGTCGATAGTCGAGTCGAGTCGAGTCGAGTCGATAGTCGATATTCGATAGTCGAGTCGAGTCGAGTCGATAGTCGAGTCGAGTCGATAGTCGAGTCGAGTCGATAGTCGAGTCGAGGCGAGTCGATAGTCGAGTCGAGTCGATAGTCGAGTCGAGTCGAGTCGTTAGTCGATAGTCGAGTCGATAGTCGATAGTCGAGTCGATAGTCGATAGTCGAGTCGATAGTCGATAGTCGAGTCGATAGTCGATAGTCGAGTCGATAGTCGATAGTCGAGTCGATAGTCGATAGTCGAGTCGATAGTCGATAGTCGAGTCGATAGTCGATAGTCGAGTCGATAGTCGATAGTCGAGTCGATAGTCGATAGTCGATAGTCGAGTCGATAGTCGAGTCGATAGTCGAGTCGATAGTCGAGTCGATAGTCGAGTCGATAGTCGAGTCGATAGTCGAGTCGATAGTCGAGTCGATAGTCGAGTCGATAGTCGAGTCGATAGTCGATAGTCGATAGTCGAGTCGATAGTCGATAGTCGAGTCGATAGTCGATAGTCGAGTCGATAGTCGATAGTCGAGTCGATAGTCGAGTCGATAGTCGATAGTCGAGTCGATAGTCGATAGTCGAGTCGATAGTCGATAGTCGAGTCGATAGTCGATAGTCGAGTCGATAGTCGATAGTCGAGTCGATAGTCGATAGTCGAGTCGATAGTCGATAGTCGAGTCGATAGTCGATAGTCGAGTCGATAGTCGATAGTCGAGTCGATAGTCGATAGTCGAGTCGATAGTCGATAGTCGATAGTCGAGTCGATAGTCGATAGTCGAGTCGATAGTCGATAGTCGAGTCGATAGTCGAGTCGATAGTCGAGTCGATAGTCGAGTCGATAGTCGAGTCGATAGTTGAGTCGATAGTCGAGTCGATAGTCGAGTCGATAGTCGAGTCGATAGTCGAGTCGATAGTCGATAGTCGATAGTCGAGTCGATAGTCGAGTCGATAGTCGAGTCGATAGTCGAGTCGATAGTCGATAGTCGAGTCGATAGTCGATAGTCGAGTCGATAGTCGATGGTCCAGTCGATAGTCGATAGTCGAGTCGATAGTCGATAGTCGAGTCGATAGTTGAGTCGATAGTCGATAGTCGAGTCGATAGTCGATAGTCGAGTCGATAGTCGATAGTCGAGTCGATAGTCGATAGTCGAGTCGATAGTCGAGTCGATAGTCGAGTCGATAGTCGATAGTCGATAGTCGAGTCGATAGTCGAGTCGATAGTCGATAGTCGATAGTCGAGTCGATAGTCTATAGTCGAGTCGATAGTCGAGTCGATAGTCGATAGTCGAGTCGATAGTCGATGGTCGAGTCGATAGTCGATAGTCCAGTCGATAGTCGATAGTCGAGTCGATAGTCGATAGTCGAGTCGATAGTCGATAGTCGAGTCGATAGTCGATAGTCGAGTCGATAGTCGATAGTCGATAGTCGAGTCGATAGTCGAGTCGATAGTCGAGTCGATAGTCGAGTCGATAGTCGAGTCGATAGTCGAGTCGATAGTCGAGTCGATAGTCGAGTCGATAGTCGAGTCGATAGTCGATAGTCGATAGTCGAGTCGATAGTCGATAGTCGAGTCGATAGTCGACAGTCGAGTCGATAGTCGATAGTCGAGTCGATAGTCGATAGTCGAGTCGATAGTCGATAGTCGAGTCGATAGTCGATAGTCGAGTCGATAGTCGAGTCGATAGTCGATAGTCGAGTCGATAGTCGATAGTCGAGTCGATAGTCGATAGTCGATAGTCGATAGTCGAGTCGATAGTCGAGTCGATAGTCGATAGTCGAGTCGATAGTCGATAGTCGATAGTCGAGGCGATAGTCGAGTCGATAGTCGAGTCGATAGTCGATAGTCGATAGTCGAGTCGATAGTCGATAGTCGAGTCGATAGTCGACAGTCGAGTCGATAGTCGATAGTCGAGTCGATAGTCGATAGTCGAGTCGATAGTCGATAGTCGAGTCGATAGTCGATAGTCGAGTCGATAGTCGATAGTCGAGTCGATAGTCGATAGTCGAGTCGATAGTCGATAGTCGAGTCGATAGTCGATAATCGAGTCGATAGTCGAGTCGATAGTCGAGTCGATAGTCGAGTCGATAGTCGAGTCGATAGTCGAGTCGATAGTCGAGTCGATAGTCGAGTCGATAGTCGAGTCGATAGTCGAGTCGATAGTCGAGTCGATAGTCGAGTCGATAGTCGAGTCGATAGTCGAGTCGATAGTCGAGTCGATAGTCGAGTCGATAGTCGAGTCGATAGTCGAGTCGATAGTCGATAGTCGATAGTCGATAGTCGATAGTCGAGTCGATAGTCGATAGTCGAGTCGAGTCGAGTCGAGTCGATAGTCGAGTCGAGTCGAGTCGATAGTCGAGTCGAGTCGAGTCGATAGTCGAGTCGAGTCGAGTCGAGTCGATAGTCGATAGTCGATAGTCGAGTCGAGTCGAGTCGATAGTCGAGTCGAGTCGATAGTCGAGTCGAGTCGATAGTCGAGTCGAGGCGAGTCGATAGTCGAGTCGAGTCGATAGTCGAGTCGAGTCGAGTCGATAGTCGATAGTCGAGTCGATAGTCGATAGTCGAGTCGATAGTCGATAGTCGTGTCGATAGTCGATAGTCGAGTCGATAGTCGATAGTCGAGTCGATAGTCGATAGTCGAGTCGATAGTCGATAGTCGAGTCGATAGTCGATAGTCGAGTCGATAGTCGATAGTCGAGTCGATAGTCGATAGTCGAGTCGATAGTCGATAGTCGATAGTCGAGTCGATAGTCGAGTCGATAGTCGAGTCGATAGTCGAGTCGATAGTCGAGTCGATAGTCGAGTCGATAGTCGAGTCGATAGTCGAGTCGATAGTCGAGTCGATAGTCGAGTCGATAGTCGATAGTCGATAGTCGAGTCGATAGTCGAGTCGATAGTCGAGTCGATAGTCGAGTCGATAGTCGATAGTCGAGTCGATAGTCGATAGTCGAGTCGATAGTCGATAGTCGAGTCGATAGTCGATTGTCGATAGTCGAGTCGATAGTCGATAGTCGAGTCGATAGTCGATAGTCGAGTCGATAGTCGATAGTCGAGTCGATAGTCGAGTCGATAGTCGATAGTCGAGTCGATAGTCGATAGTCGAGTCGATAGTCGATAGTCGAGTCGATAGTCGATAGTCGAGTCGATAGTCGATAGTCGAGTCGATAGTCGATAGTCGAGTCGATAGTCGATAGTCGAGTCGATAGTCGATAGTCGAGTCGATAGTCGATAGTCGAGTCGATAGTCGATAGTCGAGTCGATAGTCGATAGTCGAGTCGATAGTCGATAGTCGAGTCGATAGTCGATAGTCGAGTCGATAGTCGATAGTCGAGTCGATAGTCGATAGTCGATAGTCGAGTCGATAGGCGAGTCGATAGTCGATAGTCGAGTCGATAGACGATAGTCGATAGTCGAGTCGATAGTCGATAGTCGAGTCGAGTCGAGTCGAGTCGATAGTCGAGTCGAGTCGAGTCGATAGTCGAGTCGAGTCGAGTCGATAGTCGAGTCGAGTCGAGTCGAGTCGATAGTCGATAGTCGAGTCGAGTCGAGTCGATAGTCGAGTCGAGTCGATAGTCGAGTCGAGTCGATAGTCGAGTCGAGGCGAGTCGATAGTCGAGTCGAGTCGATAGTCGAGTCGAGTCGAGTCGAGTCGATAGTCGATAGTCGAGTCGATAGTCGAGTCGATAGTCGAGTCGATAGTCGATAGTCGAGTCGATAGTCGATAGTCGATAGTCGAGTCGATAGTCGATAGTCGAGTCGATAGTCGATAGTCGAGTCGATAGTCGATAGTCGAGTCGATAGTCGATAGTCGAGTCGATAGTCGATAGTCGAGTCGATAGTCGATAGTCGAGTCGACAGTCGATAGTCGAGTCGATAGTCGATAGTCGAGTCGATAGTCGATAGTCGAGTCGATAGTCGATAGTCGATAGTCGAGTCGATAGTCGAGTCGATAGTCGAGTCGATAGTCGGGTCGATAGTCGAGTCGATAGTCGAGTCGATAGTCGAGTCGATACTCGATAGTCGAGTCGATAGTCGATAGTCGAGTCGATAGTCGATAGTCGAGTCGATAGTTGATAGTCGAGTCGATAGTCGATAGTCGAGTCGATAGTCGATAGTCGAGTCGATAGTCGATAGTCGAGTCGATAGTCGAGTCGATAGTCGAGTCGATAGTCGAGTCGATAGTCGATAGTCGAGTCGATAGTCGATGGTCGAGTCGATAGTCGATAGTCGAGTCGATAGTCGATAGTCGAGTCGATAGTCGATAGTCGATAGTCGATAGTCGAGTCGATAGTCGATAGTCGAGTCGATAGTCGATAGTCGATAGTCGATAGTCGAGTCGATAGTCGAGTCGATAGTCGATAGTCGAGTCGATAGTCGATAGTCGAGTCGATAGTCGATAGTCGAGTCGATAGTCGATAGTCGAGTCGATAGTCGATAGTCGAGTCGATAGTCGATAGTCGATAGTCGAGTCGATAGTCGATAGTCGAGTCGATAGTCGATAGTCGAGTCGATAGTCGAGTCGATAGTCGAGTCGATAGTCGAGTCGATAGTCGAGTCGATAGTCGAGTCGATAGTCGAGTCGATAGTCGAGTCGATAGTCGAGTCGATAGTCGAGTCGATAGTCGAGTCGATAGTCGAGTCGATAGTCGAGTCGATAGTCGAGTCGATAGTCGAGTCGATAGTCGATAGTCGATAGTCGAGTCGATAGTCGAGTCGATAGTCGAGTCGATAGTCGATAGTCGAGTCGATAGTCGATAGTCGAGTCGATAGTCGAGTCGATAGTCGATAGTCGATAGTCGAGTCGATAGTCGAGTCGATAGTCGAGTCGATAGTCGATAGTCGATAGTCGAGTCGATAGTCGAGTCGATAGTCGAGTCGATAGTCAATAGTCGAGTCGATAGTCGATAGTCGAGTCGATAGTCGAGTCGATAGTCGATAGTCGATAGTCGAGTCGATAGTCGAGTCGATAGTCGAGTCGATAGTCGAGTCGATAGTCGATAGTCGAGTCGATAGTCGATAGTCGAGTCGATAGTCGATTGTCGATAGTCGAGTCGATAGTCGATAGTCGAGTCGATAGTCGATAGTCGAGTCGATAGTCGATAGTCGAGTCGATAGTCGATAGTCGAGTGGATAGTCGAGTCGATAGTCGATAGTCGAGTCGATAGTCGATAGTCGAGTCGATAGTCGATAGTCGAGTCGATAGTCGATAGTCGAGTCGATAGTCGATAGTCGAGTCGATAGTCGATAGTCGAGTCGATAGTCGATAGTCGAGTCGATAGTCGATAGTCGAGTCGATAGTCGATAGTCGAGTCGATAGTCGATAGTCGAGTCGATAGTCGATAGTCGAGTCGATAGTCGATAGTCGAGTCGATAGTCGATAGTCGAGTCGATAGTCGATAGTCGAGTCGATAGTCGATAGTCGAGTCGATAGTCGAGTCGATAGGCGAGTCGATAGTCGATAGTCGAGTCGATAGTCGATAGTCGAGTCGATAGTCGATAGTCGAGTCGATAGTCGATAGTCGAGTCGATAGTCGATAGTCGAGTCGATAGTCGATAGTCGAGTCGATAGTCGATAGTCGAGTCGATAGTCGATAGTCGATAGTCGATAGTCGAGTCGATAGTCGAGTCGATAGTCGATAGTCGAGTCGATAGTCGATAGTCGATAGTCGAGGCGATAGTCGAGTCGATAGTCGAGTCGATAGTCGATAGTCGATAGTCGCGTCGATAGTCGATAGTCGAGTCGATAGTCGACAGTCGAGTCGATAGTCGATAGTCGAGTCGATAGTCGATAGTCGAGTCGATAGTCGATAGTCGAGTCGATAGTCGATAGTCGAGTCGATAGTCGATAGTCGAGTCGATAGTCGATAGTCGAGTCGATAGTCGATAGTCGAGTCGATAGTCGATAGTCGATAGTCGAAAGTCGAGTCGATAGTCGAGTCGATAGTCGATAG
The DNA here is from genome assembly GCA_933228935.1 of Pemphredon lugubris. Classification (NCBI taxonomy): domain Eukaryota; kingdom Metazoa; phylum Arthropoda; class Insecta; order Hymenoptera; family Crabronidae; genus Pemphredon; species Pemphredon lugubris. The sequence goes on from OW121815.1 coordinate 31,546,173, forward strand.
TCGAGTCGATAGTCGATAGTCGATAGTCGAGGCGATAGTCGAGTCGATAGTCGAGTCGATAGTCGATAGTCGATAGTCGAGTCGATAGTCGATAGTCGAGTCGATAGTCGACAGTCGAGTCGATAGTCGATAGTCGAGTCGATAGTCGATAGTCGAGTCGATAGTCGATAGTCGAGTCGATAGTCGATAGTCGAGTCGATAGTCGATAGTCGAGTCGATAGTCGATAGTCGAGTCGATAGTCGATAGTCGAGTCGATAGTCGATAATCGAGTCGATAGTCGAGTCGATAGTCGAGTCGATAGTCGAGTCGATAGTCGAGTCGATAGTCGAGTCGATAGTCGAGTCGATAGTCGAGTCGATAGTCGAGTCGATAGTCGAGTCGATAGTCGAGTCGATAGTCGAGTCGATAGTCGAGTCGATAGTCGAGTCGATAGTCGAGTCGATAGTCGAGTCGATAGTCGATAGTCGATAGACGATAGTCGATAGTCGAGTCGATAGTCGATAGTCGAGTCGAGTCGAGTCGAGTCGATAGTCGAGTCGAGTCGAGTCGAGTCGATAGTCGAGTCGAGTCGAGTCGATAGTCGAGTCGAGTCGAGTCGAGTCGATAGTCGATAGTCGATAGTCGAGTCGAGTCGAGTCGATAGTCGAGTCGAGTCGATAGTCGAGTCGAGTCGATAGTCGAGTCGAGGCGAGTCGATAGTCGAGTCGAGTCGATAGTCGAGTCGAGTCGAGTCGATAGTCGATAGTCGAGTCGATAGTCGATAGTCGAGTCGATAGTCGATAGTCGAGTCGATAGTCGATAGTCGAGTCGATAGTCGATAGTCGAGTCGATAGTCGATAGTCGAGTCGATAGTCGATAGTCGAGTCGATAGTCGATAGTCGAGTCGATAGTCGATAGTCGAGTCGATAGTCGATAGTCGAGTCGATAGTCGATAGTCGATAGTCGAGTCGATAGTCGAGTCGATAGTCGAGTCGATAGTCGAGTCGATAGTCGAGTCGATAGTCGAGTCGATAGTCGAGTCGATAGTCGAGTCGATAGTCGATAGTCGAGTCGATAGTCGATAGTCGAGTCGATAGTCGATAGTCGAGTCGATAGTCGATAGTCGAGTCGATAGTTGATAGTCGAGTCGATAGTCGATAGTCGAGTCGATAGTCGATAGTCGAATCGATAGTCGATAGTCGAGTCGATAGTCGAGTCGATAGTCGAGTCGATAGTCGAGTCGATAGTCGAGTCGATAGTCGATAGTCGAGTCGATAGTCGATGGTCGAGTCGATAGTCGATAGTCGAGTCGATAGTCGATAGTCGAGTCGATAGTCGATAGTCGAGTCGATAGTCGATAGTCGATAGTCGAGTCGATAGTCGATAGTCGAGTCGATAGTCGATAGTCGAGTCGATAGTCGATAGTCGATAGTCGAGTCGATAGTCGAGTCGATAGTCGATAGTCGAGTCGATAGTCGATAGTCGAGTCGATAGTCGATAGTCGAGTCGATAGTCGATAGTCGAGTCGATAGTCGATAGTCGAGTCGATAGTCGATAGTCGAGTCGATAGTCGATAGTCGATAGTCGAGTCGATAGTCGATAGTCGAGTCGATAGTCGATAGTCGAGTCGATAGTCGATAGTCGAGTCGATAGTCGAGTCGATAGTCGAGTCGATAGTCGAGTCGATAGTCGAGTCGATAGTTGAGTCGATAGTCGAGTCGATAGTCGAGTCGATAGTCGAGTCGATAGTCGAGTCGATAGTCGATAGTCGATAGTCGAGTCGATAGTCGAGTCGATAGTCGAGTCGATAGTCGAGTCGATAGTCGATAGTCGAGTCGATAGTCGATAGTCGAGTCGATAGTCGATGGTCCAGTCGATAGTCGATAGTCGAGTCGATAGTCGATAGTCGAGTCGATAGTTGAGTCGATAGTCGATAGTCGAGTCGATAGTCGATAGTCGAGTCGATAGTCGATAGTCGAGTCGATAGTCGAGTCGATAGTCGAGTCGATAGTCGATAGTCGATAGTCGAGTCGATAGTCGAGTCGATAGTCGATAGTCGATAGTCGAGTCGATAGTCTATAGTCGAGTCGATAGTCGAGTCGATAGTCGATAGTCGAGTCGATAGTCGATGGTCGAGTCGATAGTCGATAGTCCAGTCGATAGTCGATAGTCGAGTCGATAGTCGATAGTCGAGTCGATAGTCGATAGTCGAGTCGATAGTCGATAGTCGAGTCGATAGTCGATAGTCGATAGTCGAGTCGATAGTCGAGTCGATAGTCGAGTCGATAGTCGAGTCGATAGTCGAGTCGATAGTCGAGTCGATAGTCGAGTCGATAGTCGAGTCGATAGTCGAGTCGATAGTCGAGTCGATAGTCGAGTCGATAGTCGAGTCGATAGTCGATAGTCGAGTCGATAGTCGATAGTCGAGTCGATAGTCGATAGTCGAGTCGATAGTTGATAGTCGAGTCGATAGTCGATAGTCGAGTCGATAGTCGAGTCGATAGTCGAGTCGATAGTCGAGTCGATAGTCGATAGTCGAGTCGATAGTCGATGGTCGAGTCGATAGTCGATAGTCGAGTCGATAGTCGATAGTCGAGTCGATAGTCGATAGTCGAGTCGATAGTCGATAGTCGATAGTCGAGTCGATAGTCGATAGTCGAGTCGATAGTCGATAGTCGAGTCGATAGTCGATAGTCGATAGTCGAGTCGATAGTCGAGTCGATAGTCGATAGTCGAGTCGATAGTCGATAGTCGAGTCGATAGTCGATAGTCGAGTCGATAGTCGATAGTCGAGTCGATAGTCGATAGTCGAGTCGATAGTCGATAGTCGAGTCGATAGTCGATAGTCGATAGTCGAGTCGATAGTCGATAGTCGAGTCGATAGTCGATAGTCGAGTCGATAGTCGATAGTCGAGTCGATAGTCGATAGTCGAGTCGATAGTCGAGTCGATAGTCGAGTCGATAGTCGAGTCGATAGTCGAGTCGATAGTCGAGTCGATAGTCGAGTCGATAGTCGAGTCGATAGTCGAGTCGATAGTCGATAGTCGATAGTCGAGTCGATAGTCGAGTCGATAGTCGAGTCGATAGTCGATAGTCGATAGTCGAGTCGATAGTCGAGTCGATAGTCGAGTCGATAGTCGATAGTCGAGTCGATAGTCGATAGTCGAGTCGATAGTCGATGGTCCAGTCGATAGTCGATAGTCGAGTCGATAGTCGATAGTCGAGTCGATAGTCGAGTCGATAGTCGATAGTCGAGTCGATAGTCGATAGTCGAGTCGATAGTCGATAGTCGAGTCGATAGTCGAGTCGATAGTCGAGTCGATAGTCGATAGTCGAGTCGATAGTCGATAGTCGAGTCGATAGTCGATAGTCGATAGTCGAGTCGATAGTCGAGTCGATAGTCGAGTCGATAGTCGATAGTCGAGTCGATAGTCGATAGTCGAGTCGATAGTCGATAGTCGATAGTCGAGTCGATAGTCGAGTCGATAGTCGATAGTCGAGTCGATAGTCGATGGTCGAGTCGATAGTCGATAGTCGAGTCGATAGTCGATAGTCGAGTCGATAGTCGATAGTCGAGTCGATAGTCGATAGTCGATAGTCGAGTCGATAGTCGATAGTCGAGTCGATAGTCGATAGTCGAGTCGATAGTCGATAGTCGATAGTCGAGTCGATAGTCGAGTCGATAGTCGATAGTCGAGTCGATAGTCGATAGTCGAGTCGATAGTCGATAGTCGAGTCGATAGTCGATAGTCGAGTCGATAGTCGATAGTCGAGTCGATAGTCGATAGTCGAGTCGATAGTCGATAGTCGATAGTCGAGTCGATAGTCGATAGTCGAGTCGATAGTCGATAGTCGAGTCGATAGTCGATAGTCGAGTCGATAGTCGATAGTCGAGTCGATAGTCGAGTCGATAGTCGAGTCGATAGTCGAGTCGATAGTCGAGTCGATAGTTGAGTCGATAGTCGAGTCGATAGTCGAGTCGATAGTCGAGTCGATAGTCGAGTCGATAGTCGATAGTCGATAGTCGAGTCGATAGTCGAGTCGATAGTCGAGTCGATAGTCGAGTCGATAGTCGATAGTCGAGTCGATAGTCGATAGTCGAGTCGATAGTCGATGGTCCAGTCGATAGTCGATAGTCGAGTCGATAGTCGATAGTCGAGTCGATAGTTGAGTCGATAGTCGATAGTCGAGTCGATAGTCGATAGTCGAGTCGATAGTCGATAGTCGAGTCGATAGTCGATAGTCGAGTCGATAGTCGAGTCGATAGTCGAGTCGATAGTCGATAGTCGATAGTCGAGTCGATAGTCGAGTCGATAGTCGATAGTCGATAGTCGAGTCGATAGTCTATAGTCGAGTCGATAGTCGAGTCGATAGTCGATAGTCGAGTCGATAGTCGATGGTCGAGTCGATAGTCGATAGTCCAGTCGATAGTCGATAGTCGAGTCGATAGTCGATAGTCGAGTCGATAGTCGATAGTCGAGTCGATAGTCGATAGTCGAGTCGATAGTCGATAGTCGATAGTCGAGTCGATAGTCGAGTCGATAGTCGAGTCGATAGTCGAGTCGATAGTCGAGTCGATAGTCGAGTCGATAGTCGAGTCGATAGTCGAGTCGATAGTCGATAGTCGAGTCGATAGTCGATAGTCGAGTCGATAGTCGATAGTCGAGTCGATAGTTGATAGTCGAGTCGATAGTCGATAGTCGAGTCGATAGTCGAGTCGATAGTCGAGTCGATAGTCGAGTCGATAGTCGATAGTCGAGTCGATAGTCGATGGTCGAGTCGATAGTCGATAGTCGAGTCGATAGTCGATAGTCGAGTCGATAGTCGATAGTCGAGTCGATAGTCGATAGTCGATAGTCGAGTCGATAGTCGATAGTCGAGTCGATAGTCGATAGTCGAGTCGATAGTCGATAGTCGATAGTCGAGTCGATAGTCGAGTCGATAGTCGATAGTCGAGTCGATAGTCGATAGTCGAGTCGATAGTCGATAGTCGAGTCGATAGTCGATAGTCGAGTCGATAGTCGATAGTCGAGTCGATAGTCGATAGTCGAGTCGATAGTCGATAGTCGATAGTCGAGTCGATAGTCGATAGTCGAGTCGATAGTCGATAGTCGAGTCGATAGTCGATAGTCGAGTCGATAGTCGATAGTCGAGTCGATAGTCGATAGTCGAGTCGATAGTCGATAGTCGAGTCGATAGTCGATAGTCGAGTCGATAGTCGATAGTCGAGTCGATAGTCGAGTCGATAGTCGATAGTCGAGTCGATAGTCGAGTCGATAGTCGAGTCGATAGTCGAGTCGATAGTCGAGTCGATAGTCGAGTCGATAGTCGAGTCGATAGTCGAGTCGATAGTCGAGTCGATAGTCGATAGTCGATAGTCGAGTCGATAGTCGAGTCGATAGTCGAGTCGATAGTCGATAGTCGAGTCGATAGTCGATAGTCGAGTCGATAGTCGATGGTCCAGTCGATAGTCGATAGTCGAGTCGATAGTCGATAGTCGAGTCGATAGTCGAGTCGATAGTCGATAGTCGAGTCGATAGTCGATAGTCGAGTCGATAGTCGATAGTCGAGTCGATAGTCGAGTCGATAGTCGAGTCGATAGTCGATAGTCGAGTCGATAGTCGATAGTCGAGTCGATAGTCGATAGTCGATAGTCGAGTCGATAGTCGAGTCGATAGTCGATAGTCGAGTCGATAGTCGATGGTCGAGTCGATAGTCGATAGTCGAGTCGATAGTCGATAGTCGAGTCGATAGTCGATAGTCGAGTCGATAGTCGATAGTCGATAGTCGAGTCGATAGTCGATAGTCGAGTCGATAGTCGATAGTCGAGTCGATAGTCGATAGTCGATAGTCGAGTCGATAGTCGAGTCGATAGTCGATAGTCGAGTCGATAGTCGATAGTCGAGTCGATAGTCGATAGTCGAGTCGATAGTCGATAGTCGAGTCGATAGTCGATAGTCGAGTCGATAGTCGATAGTCGATAGTCGATAGTCGATAGTCGAGGCGATAGTCGAGTCGATAGTCGAGTCGATAGTCGATAGTCGATAGTCGAGTCGATAGTCGAGTCGATAGTCGAGTCGATAGTCGAGTCGATAGTCGAGTCGATAGTCGAGTCGATAGTCGAGTCGATAGTCGAGTCGATAGTCGAGTCGATAGTCGAGTCGATAGTCGAGTCGATAGTCGAGTCGATAGTCGAGTCGATAGTCGAGTCGATAGTCGAGTCGATAGTCGAGTCGATAGTCGAGTCGATAGTCGAGTCGATAGTCGAGTCGATAGTCGAGTCGATAGTCGAGTCGATAGTCGAGTCGATAGTCGAGTCGATAGTCGAGTCGATAGTCGATAGTCGATAGACGATAGTCGATAGTCGAGTCGATAGTCGATAGTCGAGTCGAGTCGAGTCGAGTCGATAGTCGAGTCGAGTCGAGTCGAGTCGATAGTCGAGTCGAGTCGAGTCGATAGTCGAGTCGAGTCGAGTCGAGTCGATAGTCGATAGTCGATAGTCGAGTCGAGTCGAGTCGATAGTCGAGTCGAGTCGATAGTCGAGTCGAGTCGATAGTCGAGTCGAGGCGAGTCGATAGTCGAGTCGAGTCGATAGTCGAGTCGAGTCGAGTCGATAGTCGATAGTCGAGTCGATAGTCGATAGTCGAGTCGATAGTCGATAGTCGAGTCGATAGTCGATAGTCGATAGTCGAGTCGATAGTCGAGTCGATAGTCGATAGTCGAGTCGATAGTCGATAGTCGAGTCGATAGTCGATAGTCGAGTCGATAGTCGATAGTCGAGTCGATAGTCGATAGTCGAGTCGATAGTCGATAGTCGAGTCGATAGTCGATAATCGAGTCGATAGTCGAGTCGATAGTCGAGTCGATAGTCGAGTCGATAGTCGAGTCGATAGTCGAGTCGATAGTCGAGTCGATAGTCGAGTCGATAGTCGAGTCGATAGTCGAGTCGATAGTCGAGTCGATAGTCGAGTCGATAGTCGAGTCGATAGTCGAGTCGATAGTCGAGTCGATAGTCGAGTCGATAGTCGAGTCGATAGTCGAGTCGATAGTCGAGTCGATAGTCGAGTCGATAGTCGAGTCGATAGTCGAGTCGATAGTCGAGTCGATAGTCGAGTCGATAGTCGAGTCGATAGTCGATAGTCGATAGACGATAGTCGATAGTCGAGTCGATAGTCGATAGTCGAGTCGAGTCGAGTCGAGTCGATAGTCGAGTCGAGTCGAGTCGAGTCGATAGTCGAGTCGAGTCGAGTCGATAGTCGAGTCGAGTCGAGTCGAGTCGATAGTCGATAGTCGATAGTCGAGTCGAGTCGAGTCGATAGTCGAGTCGAGTCGATAGTCGAGTCGAGTCGATAGTCGAGTCGAGGCGAGTCGATAGTCGAGTCGAGTCGATAGTCGAGTCGAGTCGAGTCGATAGTCGATAGTCGAGTCGATAGTCGATAGTCGAGTCGATAGTCGATAGTCGAGTCGATAGTCGATAGTCGAGTCGATAGTCGATAGTCGAGTCGATAGTCGATAGTCGAGTCGATAGTCGATAGTCGAGTCGATAGTCGATAGTCGAGTCGATAGTCGATAGTCGAGTCGATAGTCGATAGTCGATAGTCGAGTCGATAGTCGAGTCGATAGTCGAGTCGATAGTCGAGTCGATAGTCGAGTCGATAGTCGAGTCGATAGTCGAGTCGATAGTCGAGTCGATAGTCGATAGTCGAGTCGATAGTCGATAGTCGAGTCGATAGTCGATAGTCGAGTCGATAGTCGATAGTCGAGTCGATAGTTGATAGTCGAGTCGATAGTCGATAGTCGAGTCGATAGTCGATAGTCGAATCGATAGTCGATAGTCGAGTCGATAGTCGAGTCGATAGTCGAGTCGATAGTCGAGTCGATAGTCGAGTCGATAGTCGATAGTCGAGTCGATAGTCGATGGTCGAGTCGATAGTCGATAGTCGAGTCGATAGTCGATAGTCGAGTCGATAGTCGATAGTCGAGTCGATAGTCGATAGTCGATAGTCGAGTCGATAGTCGATAGTCGAGTCGATAGTCGATAGTCGAGTCGATAGTCGATAGTCGATAGTCGAGTCGATAGTCGAGTCGATAGTCGATAGTCGAGTC